>CATOTO010000178.1:0-44424 GCA_951812925.1 Calliopum simillimum | reverse complement strand
GAAAGTTGCTAAGGGCGTACAGAAACTCGTACAGAACTCATCTGAGATTACTGCTGCTGAGATTGCTGTACTCCAGACTAACATTACTGCCCTGAAAGCTGCATTCACTGCTGCGGGCGCATAAGGAGACCTGAATGAGTTTAATTACAGTGACCGCAGCACAACGACAGACGCTGCGTGATAAAGCGGTAATCCTAGGTGTACTAGCACAGGACTATGCTGAGAGCGCACGTACTCCGACCATAGCAGAAGCAGCAGTTGTGCAGGGTGCTATTGATGCGATGTCTGCTGCTATTGCCGTCATTAATGGAACTACTGGTGCTGCCTCCGTGACTAACGGCGCTACAGTGGCTGTGCGTAACTCGGCGGGTGCGGATTCTCATAATGCCACAGCAGTGGTTGCTGCGGGTGCTTTAACCGGCGTGAACTTAGCAGCGGCTGTGGCTCTCGTGGATAATGGAGACAAGGTGGCCGCTACTGGTACAGGTACATTCGCCACCGCTGTTGTAGCGAACGGCGTACTAACAGGCGTGACACTGTCCGCCTCATAAGGTATTAAGATGAAACGGATGTTACTAGTAGCCTTCATGGCAATGTCTTTATCTGGCTGTGCGGGTACCGGTGTACTCGGTGTGGTAACATCCGCCATCTCTCCCAGCAAACCTGAGCTAACTGCACAAGTAGGTAAAGATAATACTAAGCAGGGAATAGGACTAAATAACAAGGTTGAAGATAAGAACGAAACAATTGTTAAGGATAGTGCAGTTGGCACTGTGGATTCCAGCAAGGGTAAGGCAACCCGCGCTCAGAACCTACAGACAGGGAGTATCACAGCAGAGACCATTACGGTTAAGAATAATGACTCTTGGGATTTAATCTGGGCCTTCCTTGCCGGGTTGCTACCACTACTGATAGTAGCTGGGGTACTCGTATGGTACGCTCTAAAACAACGTAGAGCTAATAAGGAGGGCACAGATGCCTGAGAAAACTACACAAGCCTCGTATGGGGCCGCCGCATTCCTATTGTGGTTGGCACAGCTGGACTGGGCTACAATTAGCTTCGTTGTAGGTATCATCTTGGGTATTGCAACATTCTTTGTTAACTTGTACTATCGGCGTAAAGCCCTCAAAATCTATGAGGAAGTAGCTAAACGCGCCGCAGAAAAAGGATACATAATGAATGAACCTAAACAATAAAGGTAAGATAACTAGCCGTATTATGGGCGCACTATTTGTTACCATCGCCGGTGTAGTTGTTGTGAATGAGGGGTACAAGGAAACCGCGTACAAGGACAGTGCAGGCGTCTGGACTATTTGCTACGGCGAGACCAAGGGGGTTAAACGTGGTGATACCGCTACTCCCAGTGAATGCTCCGCACAGTTAGCGAAGTCACTGTCAGAGCACTCCTTGGCCCTCGGTGACTTACCTGCGACTACTCCTGATGTAACACTGGTGGGCGCACTAGATATGACGTACCATGTAGGTGTGGCCGGTTTCAACAGCTCAAAGGTTAAGCGGCTGCTCATGCAGCAAGACTACAAGGCTGCGGGGGTTGCTGTACTGGAGTGGAAGTACATCCATAAGAACACGGCCAGTAAGCCGGGGTTAGGCTGGGTGCGTGTCGGCCCTGAACGCTGGCGTTTCGACTGCTCACAGAATATACACAATGCCCCTAACAAGGTATGCTACGGCATATGGAATCGCCGGGTATGGCAGAGCAAGGCCATTGGCAATGAATTCAAATCAGTGCAGGAAGCTGTAGCGGCCCTGCCTAAGTAAGGAGCAAGTATGGCGCTGGTAGATTTAATTAAAGTAGGTTATGCTAATGTAGCGGGTACACGTAAACCACTGACGCAGTATGTAGAAGGGACTATGCAGGGCTTTGTTGACTCCTCCCCTGTGAACATCTGGGAATTCTCGCACCTCATCACAACTAAGCCTACACCGGGCAACCCTAGCACCTGGGATTGGACCCCTGCTATCCAAGCAGCCCTGAACTCTGTTGCTATCGGAGCCCTCGACCCAGCCAATAGCGGCGGATGCGTTTTTATCCCGCCACTTAAGGATGGGGGTACACCATATAACCGCGGTTTCTATCGGGTTACTGAGCTTGAAGTCCCTGAGGGTGTTTGCATCATGGCTTATGGAGCGACAATTTCTCCATTTGATCAATCTGAGATTCACCCCCATTTAATATCATTTGCAGGAACTAGTAAAATTGCAGGTCTGCAAATTGCCATGGACTATTCCACTACTTATGCGTGCGCCATAAAATGCGGGCGCGATGGAACTGGGAATGGTGGAGGGAGAAACGTTGACTTTAACCAGGTGGCAGTGTGGTTCGCGGCTAACGCAGTAACTATCGGCGACCCATCCTGGCTACTGAACCCTAACAAAGGTTGGTACGGAACGTCTGAGGTTGAGTTCTCCGGTTGCCAGTTCAACTGGTGCCTGCGTACAGCTACTGTGTATGGGCTGAATAGTATTGTGTACTTCACGGGCGGGACGCGATGCTACGCTAACCGTGGGAGCATCCCGACAGCACACCCTAACCGTACTAACTGGTTAGCCGCACCTATGGGTAACTTTCTTAACTATGGTGGTCTTGTTCAGATATCTGGCGCTCCAGTTGGTACTTTTAGCAGGGATGTGCCTTCTTTCACCTCCAGGGTAATGCCTGTAACGCACCAGGATTATCTGAACAGTTACGGCAGGTTCTATGTCTCTGGGACGTACATTGAAACATCCTTCCTGTTCTTTGCCCCTGGTGAATCTGGTTCTAACATAGCCCAGGACGTGTCAACTAAGGCTCTGATTATGACCAACTGTAACGGGCACTTAGCGACATCTCCTGCGGATAACCACTGGATAGCTGCGAGTTCGCAGATGCAGCAGGGGGTTGATATCCGGGCCTGTGGTTTCTATGGTACGCAAGGTGTTACGCCTACCCGCACTAAGTTAATTTCTGTTTCAGGTGCACCGGTACATGCTACAGCAGATAACTGGAGGTCTGTACTTGCTAGCGGTACTGAGTTTAAAGATGCTAACGTAGTTAACTATCCTGTGGACTTGCCGAACTTGAATCTCGTTACAGCCTTTGGTTCTGCTCAGGCTGTGAGTACTAGTTCCAGTACTTTGCTAATGCCTAACATCGGGATTATAGACCTGTACAGTGGTGCTCGCGGACTCTACTACAACTCCTCTACAGGGCTATTTACCGCGGCAGTGGACCTATCTAATATAGAGCTAGCCGTGGATTTACGCTACGCCAGCCCTAGCAGCTTGAACCAGGTTACCATGGACCTAGTAGTTAGCGGAGTAACGATGGATACTGTAGTACTTATCGGGGCATATCCTAGGGGCATATTCAGAATCCGTAGAATCGCTAAGGGGAGTACGTTCTTGCTGCGTATGGTTGGGAGTGCAGCTTACACCCTGGATGGTACTGCTAGTACTAAGCTGACTCTAGTAAGCACTGTGTAGAGCTCGTTGTGAGTATTGAGGGATAGTTCCGGGAGAGTACTGGGGGGGGGTACTAATCTGCATTCGGATTTTATTATATGCATCCGAGTGTGTCCCTCCACTCAATAACGCCCACCAGTCCCCCGTACCCCTCCGAGCTGACACCTCTCAGCCGGATGGGGTGCCCTCTCTTGTGTGTATCTTCTCTATCGCGTGTGCGTGTTCTTCTGTGTGTGTGTGTGTGACACGCTCTCTCACTCCTATCCTCGCTTCGCTCTCGCTGTGTGGTGGTGTGTGTCCGGTGGCGCTTGCTTTGTTGCGTACATCCTTCGGTACTTGCCTCATCTCTCTTTCTCATCTCTCCTGAGTACAGACTGTCTCTCTGTGACGTATCGTTCGAACATACTGCACACTCATTCTTCGTGATTCAGTATTCATTCAGGCGTGCTCTCATTCTTCGTGCTCTCGTTCATTCTTCTCTCTCTACTTAGTCTGCTTCTATTGGCTGTTGCTACATAAAGCCTTACGTGGTGCGGGTTCAGAGGGGTTTTATCTAACTAGTCTGAATACTATGAACTAATTAGAATAAGACTTAATAGTGGAGTGGCTCGCGTGGTGTAGTGGGGAATACAGTACCAACAAGCTAAGCGTATGTATCACAGTACTGTGTCCGGGACGGTATTACAGGATGGTATTACAGAACGCTAAAGAGTACGCCTAACGGCTTGCTCTTTTTTTTTTGCTTAAGGGTATTGCATTACCTAAAGTATGTGTGTAGTTTTAATTGCATCGAGAGGCAGGGAGCCTACTGAGTAGCCGCCGGGGCGCACGAAGAACCGGATAATCGATAAAGTTTAGAGGTTCACAAAGTGCTTGACGGGTTCAATCGAATACATTAACTTAGTAGCAAGCAACAAAGCAGTACAGTGAGAAGTTATCACAGCGTCCGTGACGGGGACGTTAGAAAGCAGGGCGAGATAGCAAATATGCCCACGAGTCAACGGAAGCGCAGGCTCACCGAACAAAAGAGCGGAAATGTTTGACAAGCTAAACCACGAGATATATAATTCATCCCAAGCAGTACAAGGCAAGACAGGCAGTTGCGGTGAAGTGTAGTACCTTAACCGGTGCAGTGACCACGGATCCTAGATACTGACTGAGAATACCGAAAGGTTGTAGATCAGACTCCGGTCAATGCTACAACGGGCACGCTGAGAGATTGTGCCCTGAAAGAAGAATCTCGAGCGGTGTACCACATCGTCCACGGTTATGCAGTGGGATACAAGGTTAAGAGTAAGCAACTCACAATGGGATGCTTACCATTAACTTTAAGAGGCTAAAATGGGCTACGCTAAGAAACTGGAACGCAAGTTCAAAGGGTTAAGCCAGCTAACTGGCGGTGCTCTGCAAAAACGCAGAGATAAGTTGAATCAAGCAGGGGTATACACTGAGAAACAACGTGCTACCTTTGACATGACAACACGGGCTAAAGAGAAACGCCGGGGCTGTTCAACGCCACCACGGGGATTCTGATGATAGCACACGTTCCAGCGTGGCTTGTACCATTGCTAGGTACAAGAGAGCGTATGATACTGGATGCGCCCAACGCAGTGACTAGCAATAGCAATAGCGATGCCGATTGGCTGCCTGCGTTTCAACAAAGAATCATTGCACACGGGCTAGGTGAGTTTACTATTGACTCACGAAAGCGTATGATTATAGGATAAGTAGCACACCTATAGCGCCATCCGTGGCGCTATGTGAGTTCTACTAACCACAAACGAGGTGTAAAATGTCTTTTAAATTAATCGCTCCTAAATCAATTTGTGCTCAACTGTCTAAAGCCGTTACCCTGAAGCGTGATGTAACAGTCTCCGCCATGTTCCACGGTCTGGTATCAAGCAATGTAACGTTCGCCTTCGACATGAAGAAGGAGGATGCAGCGGACTTTGACACTGTACTGCGTCAGCTCCTGCCTATCAGCTTTGATAAGAAGATGAATGGGTACAAGTTCGACGACAAGAAAGCGTTTAAGGCGGCTGAGACGCTCTGTATCGATCTACACGGCGTGCGTGCTGCCTTTAAGGTGGCAGACTCAGTTGAGCGCGAAAGCCTCATACAGACGTTCTACGAGGCTGTAATGAAGTACTACAACGCTAACGCTGCAAGTAAGAAGTCGAATGACCTCTCAGCCGATGATAAGCGTATGAATGCTATGAGCAAGATTAAAGCAGGCATTAAGTCAGCGAAGGATAACGGGGCAACTGACCGTGACATCGTGGACATGCTCATTGCAGCCGGTGTTGATGTGTCCGGTGCGTTGGTAGTACTGCCGGTAGCGGCGTAGGGTTAGACTCGTAGGCATTCTCTGAGTGTCTACTGTGATTAATCCTGATAAACGAGGTGTACCATGATTGCTGCAATAACTGTTACTGTGAAATCTGCCATCCTTATACTCAGTTCCGCTGTGAATGCACCTGAGCCTTACTGTATTATGTCCGATAGCTTAACCCAACAGGAGAACATGTACCGCAATCCTGAAGGCGGCTGTAAGGCTCTGGGACGCGCTATTGAGGCGGACATTAAAGAGCAGTACCCATCTGTGCCTGTCATCCTTGTGGTTGATGGGTTGAGCATTAAAAATATCTGAGGTGTATATGGAAGAACGTAGACTAAAGTTTCACAAGTTACTCTATGCTTACTTAGAAGTCCGGTAGTGGCAAGAGCAGGATATGCTGAATGCGAATGCCGTAGATGAATATAGCTGGCGTATGCTACCTCGTTTGGGGCTTCGCTCAGTACCTGTGATTTAATTAATTGGAGAATACCTAGTGCCAGTACTTCAAAAAGAATTCAAAGATGCACCACCCCACATTAACCCTCCCCTCCAAACAGGTGAGGTGTACCGTGTTATCAATGCTGCGCCGTCCTATTACAACACCTATTACAACACCATAGGACAATGCTTTACTGTGGGAGCAGACGCTGAAGAAGTAATCTGGCTAGCTAAACCTAGCCATATAGGTAGTTATGACAATATTTCTATCATAGAAAGAGAGGCCATTGAGTTTGAGGTGTGTACACTTCAACAACTGTGACACACTAGAGCATCCTGCGGGGTGCTCTGTTGTTCTCATAGGAGACTACCATGAAAGTACCTAAACAAATCGTGCATGAAGCACAACTGCTGGCTGTGAACCTGAGCAAGTCCGGTGTGATTACATCGGATACTTACCTGTGGACACATGCTATGGGTGTAATTAAGCAGCGTTATCTAGACGCTAAACGTAAGGTGAATCAGTATGGCTTTGTTTCTGAATCCAGAGAAGTTACTCATGCAATCACGGGCTGCCGTCGAATGCAATCAGAAGGCGGTTCTCGCAGACCTGAAAGCAATGTACCTACGCAAAGCTTGGTGCGCAGGCATTTCGCTGGACGGGTACTGTCGGCGCTTCGGCGTACGCAAACTGTGGGAGGTGCAGATTGAATCCACTCAGCCCACTAATTGAATGTATCAAGAATGCCGGTGAGGCAGTGGCTAAGCATGGGCACCGACCTGTAATCCGCGAAGAGTGCAGCTCAGGTATGCTCACACGCTTGATGCTGCGTGAACTACCGTATGCTGCGGAGTACAATCAAATCTCAGACACAGGCTTCCAAGCTGTTATGGCTAGCAACTACAGCCGGTTGTTCTCCGAGTACAGTCCGTGCTTGCAAGAGCAGAAGCACGCAGTTGATGTAACCGTGATGCTGTTCCCCGATGATAAGTATGCACTTGAAGAGTTGCTAAGTATCTGTACCCGACAGCTCCAAGCCTCACACCATGCTGTTGTGTGGGGCGTGCGCAGTACTAAAGCATGGCGCTTAGCTATGAACCCTGACTTCGCCTTTGAGTTTGGCGAGAACAATGAATACACATGCCTGTTATGGCTCAAGAACTGGAGTAACTAACATGTTTGATATTATTGAACCTAAAGAATGTTCTGTATTAGGTTTCACCATGCAGATTGCTGATAGAACACGCCGTAAGTTAACCGAGATGCTTCCTGTTGTGACTGAGAGTGAAGAGGATTTCCCTATTCCAACCAAGGAAGAATTGAAAGCACTGCGTGAGCGTGGGAAAACGTTGTTCGCGGATTCTTTAGTGCAGCTTGATGGTAATAATCTTAATGACTACAGTAAGGCTGCTTTGCGAAGATTCACGGGTAGTGAAGTATGTACTCCCGAAATCCTACAGGTTTTAACATTGGTAGGTACAATAAATAAAGCATTCAGGCGGACTAGAAAACAAACGTACATGCGAGAGGGTATACTGAGCGCCGCTAAAGCATACGCATTCACGAACGGTATTAAGCTCAACACAAAGGATAAGCAGGACTTAGTGTGGGCTTTAGGTTGGTACCCGGATCGTACCTCTGGAGAAACAGACTTACTCGGGGAGTGGAGTTCAACTGGGGCAGGTGTAGGATTCCTATGCCGCCTGAATACTGAAAATGAGGGTGTGTTCCAGTACATGGGTGGGAGACAGACTGCACTAGAGGGTTCAAAATCAAGTATGAACGGTGTGTGCAGTACTGAAGGCACCGATGCACTGTTCCACGGATTCCTGAACCGTGAAAGTGTGTTCCAGTTGCGTTGGCAGAGTATGCGTCTAGGTGCCGCTGTTAAGCAGGTTACAGGGGATGATGATCAGGCACGCCGTGCAGCAGATAATCTGCGCGATGTGAAGTCGTACACGTTCAAGTTGTACCCGAACGATTATCCATTCGGCGAGGTGTACGCAGCGTTCGGCGTAGCTGAATGCTGTGCTGGGATTACATCGTGCATGTCTGGTGATGAATTCAGCCGGATACCGTACAATTTACATCCGTGTGATGTGTACTCTAGTGCACACTTCGGTGCAGGCGATAACGGGTTGGTGCTGGTCGTCGCCTACAAAAGAGACACCGTAGTAGCTCGTGGTATCATGAATGTGAACACTAAGCAGGTTGTACGTTGGTACGGTACACACGCTGCGCATGTACAGTTCATGAAACAGTGCAATGTTGAGGCTCATTATGATGCGCTGTGTGGGTCTTGGTTAGCATTGGTGCAGGATGATGTTAAGTTCGTGCATCCGTACATTGATGGGGACTATGAGTATGGAAAGTTAGATGAAGGTACAGGGCGTATTACTCTGCACGGCAGCGGGGAGTACGACCTACAGAATACTTCCGGGTTTACATACTATGAAGAAACACATGAGTGTGTGTACGATGCTGAGTACTATCCTGAGTCAGAGATGACTTATCAGCCTGTGTCCGATACATACATCTACGATGATAACATTCATAGAGCTACTAAGTGTACTGTAACCGGAGAGTACTTCTCATCGTACAACTGTCGTACACTCACGATTGATGGGGATTGGTGTGATGTGTGGGAGGATGCTGACATGTCGGATTACACACACCTGAACAACGATATTGGGTACACTATGTACACGTATGCGTACACCTTCGATGATGTAACTGAAGAGTACTACACGAACGAAGACTATGCAGAACTTATTGCAGCACGAGAGGAAGAACAAGATGACGAAGATTCAGACGCTGTTGCAGCCTGAAGTAACCGAGCTACGTGTACTACTGTCACTACTTCGACTACGCCGTCCGCATGAGACGAGGAATGAATCCCTAGCGCGTAAGATTGTGGAGCAGTACATCAGTGAAGTAGATTATCCGCTGACGTACAGCACAGATCGACATGGTAATCTGATTGTCAAGGTAGGGGATGACTCCGGCGTTGTGTTCACCGCACACCTCGATACAGTTCACCGCACCGAGGGTATCAACAACATCACGCTGGTTAAACCAACTGGAGACCAGCGCTGGCTTGTGGCTGATGATAGCATCACAGGTATGCCGGACGTGCTAGGTGCGGATGATGCAGCGGGTATCTTTATTCTCACGGAGTTAATCAAGGCGGGCGTACACGGCACGTACATGTTCTTTGTTGGTGAGGAGGTTGGCGGTATCGGTTCGAGTGCATTCGTTCAGGATAACCCGAACTTCAGTGCAAATATGTGCGTTGCGTTCGACCGCCGTGGGTACAACGATGTGATTACTCATCAAGGATTTGGTACTCGTACAGCATCGGATGAGTTCGGTATTGCACTGGCAGATGCACTGAACAAACAGAATCCAGACTTCGAGTACAAGGCCAGTGCCCGAGGTGTGTACACAGACACAAAGGAGTTCGCTGAGATTGTACCGGAGTGTACAAACATCTCGGTTGGGTATTTCAATGAGCACACCAATCGAGAAGAGTTAGACCTTAACCATTTGCTGGCCCTGCGTGACGCTGTACTTGCAATTAAGTGGACAGCGCTACCGGTTAAGAGAGTTCCTATCCCAGAAGTTGATTGGTATGCGCAGTACAAGCAAGGCTGGGATGATGTACCGGGCGAACTAGAGTACATGTCGTACTCCGACCGTGCTTCGAAGTTGTTGGACGAGCATTACGATATGCTACCACCTGACGTGGTAGCTTTACTGAGAGACTTAGAGGATTTGTACAATGAATAATTTTAAAATTGGTGATAAAGTGGTCCGTGTAGCTGGTACTCATAACGGGATGGTGAGTGGTGATACAGACATTGTTGTGGGCCTAAGAGACCAGTATGGCGTGTACCTAGCTAACTTCAATGATAATTATCTTAAAATTAGATCACACTACACTGCTAACTTAGAACTGGCGGATGAGGAACTCCCGCCTGTGCCGGATAGTGTGCGCTATAATGAAGGGATTGAAACCAGTACCTTAGAAATTGCAGTACTCCCACCTGATATGTACTATGATTCACGCTTACGTATCAATATTGGACCTTATGCTTATCAGATGACAGCAACCTGTCTTGAACCAGATGAAGCATTACAACTGGCCCATGACATAACCCGCATGGCATTGAAAATGAAGCGTGAGCAGGAGAAAGATTGATGTTTATACACACCATCGGGGATATTATCGGCCTAATGTAGTCTTTGTAGGAGGTGCTCTGTGTACAACGTATTATGTGTTCACATACGAGGGCTACCGGATTGAGTACATTCCAGAAGGAAAGGTTGCCCCCGCAAGAGTGGCTTACGGCTGCTAAGTCCCTGAGCATCGGGCAGAAGCGCCGCATTAATCATGGCTGTGGTAAGACTGCGGCTTGTGATGTGTTCAATCAAGCGGACTGTTGGTCCGCTTTCTGCCACAGGTGCCACCTTCCGGGATGGGTTCCTAAAGAGCACCAGCAGTTGCGTGCAGTTGTGCAGGAGGATGCTAACCGTATTGCGCCTGTACCCGCAGATGCTTTGCACCTGTCCCAAGCGAGTGCGTACGAGCAACGTAAGATTTGGGATTTACTAATTGAGAAGGGTTGCCCGCCGGGCGTTATACCCGAGGAATTTATATGGCTAAGCAGAAGTACGAACCGGATATTACTGCGGCAGGGATTGCGCGCATTAGGTCGAGCGTTGAGCGTTGCCCAGCTCCCGAAGTGGATGACGTATGGCGATTGGGTGAACCACCCGCGCCTATTCTGGACGAGGTACCGGGATGTCGGGCGAATGGTACTTGTGGAAGATGCGTTGAGCGCTTACAAGGTGGCGAAGGCGGTAGAGGTTTATGCGCCGATAAGCTCACTCTCGGTCGTAGCGACACTCGGAACGGTCATAACATCCGCATCCTTGAAGTACGTACAAGGCCGTGATATATTGTGCATGTACGATGGCGACGAGGCTGGGCGCTTAGGTAGTTTAGGCTTACAGCGTCGATTGAATGTGTTTGGTGGGGCGTTCCGAGATATGAGACCACACTCGGGCGACCCCAAAGATATGTCTATACAGGAGATAGCGGAGTGTCTAAGCTCACACATAAGCAATTAGCGTGGCTCATCCCACGCATCTTAGTACTAGGGCCACTCGCCCTAATCATTATCCTCGGTGAGTGGGCTGAGGAAGTGTTTAATTATCTTGATAACGTAATGCCTTCAGAGGGTAAAGATGACAACTAAAATTATTGTGGGACAGGTTTGGCAACCAAATTGGTGTAAATCCACGGCAACAATTACGCAGGTTGCAGGCGACCAAGTAACATATCACTGGGATGATTGTGATATGTATAAAACGCGACATGAAAAGGAATTTCTAACAAAGTGGCATTTAGTGCGGGATGTAGTGCCCGAGGGTGTCTCAGAGTGGCTGTACTCCGAAGCTTACCGACTGCAAGCAGCGGCTCATGCAGCCATCGATGAGTACAATAAGTACATCAAGAGCAAGCCGGAAACTGTGTTTGTTCAAATCTTCAAGTGAGGTATAAGTGGACCGCCTAATTCTTAGTGTACTACGTGACCGCAGTAAGTACCGTCAGTTGCGTGGCGCAGTGCCTGATGATTTAGTCGGGCAAGAAACTGTGTCAATGCTGGCATGGTTCAATGCGTACTTCGAGGCTAACCCAGAGAGCAACTACGTAGATACAGAGGTGCTACGTAGCCTGTTCAACCTGCGTGTTGGTCAGAGTATTGATGCGAACCAACGTATCATGATGGGCGTGCTGTTCCGTAAGCTGGATGAGCCGGTGGATGAACATGCCGCCGCCGGTATACAGCAGCAGTTGTACGAGCGTGACTTCAAGGGAAAGGCAGCAGCTTTAATCAACCGGTATGATGCAGGCGAGGAGGTTGACTTAACGTTTGAACTTAATCGCCTAGCGCATGAGAACATGCGGCGTATGTCTGCATCATCCCCGGCGAGCTACATCGATGCACCCATTGAGGAGATACTCGCAGATTTCGAAGGGGACCGTGGGTTGAAATTTCCCACAGAACTCCTCAGAAGCTCTGTGGGAGGACTTCAGGGTGGAGATAGTATCGCGGTAGCGGGTCGCCCTGATAAGGGCAAGACGAGCCTCCTAGCAGCGTGTATGACGCACTTCGCTCCACAGCTTAAAGAGCTAGGTTGGGATGGGCGTCCGATGTTATGGCTGAACAATGAAGGCTCAGGCCGTCGTATCATCCCACGCATCTATCAGGCTGCGCTGAAGTGTACATTCGAAGAGATGGTTGGTATGAGTAATGACCGAACACTCACGGATAAGTACAACGCTGCAATGCACAAGCAGCGTATCCTGG
Organism: Calliopum simillimum; assembly: GCA_951812925.1. Lineage (NCBI taxonomy): Eukaryota > Metazoa > Arthropoda > Insecta > Diptera > Lauxaniidae > Calliopum > Calliopum simillimum. The sequence continues at coordinate 31,807 of CATOTO010000178.1, read as the reverse complement.
TTAAGGATATGCACGGCGCTACACTTGGGCAGCTTGAGCAGGTTATCGAGGAACTGAACCCGTGTGTAGTTGTGTTCGATATGCTGGCTAACTTCCGTATGCCCAGCGCAGGTGGTGGTAACAAGACAGATGCACTTGAACAAATGTGGCAGGAAGTACGTGAAATGGCAGTGCGCCATGACTTTGTGGCTTTGCCTACTGTACAAATCAGTGCGGATGGGGATGACCAGTTGTACCCACCGTACTCCGCTCTAAAGGATTCAAAGACAGGCATTCAAGGTGCTACTGATGTTATCCTGATGATGGGTGCGTTGAACAGCATTGAGATGGACACTGTGCGCGGCTTCAGTACACCGAAGAACAAGCGGCAGATGCAAGGTAAACCAAGCAACACACCGGGGCAGGTGTTCTTTGATAAGGCCCGGTGCTCCTTCGAGGATGGGGTAACATGATTAAAGGTATTCAAGAACTACACGAGCTACAAACTATGCTACGTAGTATAACAGGGTATCCGTTTGTACTAGCCGGTGGGTGTGTTCGAGATGCACTGCACAATAGAAAACCGAAAGACTATGATGCGGTACTGTGCTTAGGTTGTGATGATTACTGCTACGCATTTGACACAGTCCAGTATATTAGCAGTGTATTAAGTGGTTGGGGTATTAAGTCGGAACTTTATATGGCGTACGGTACAACGGCTGATAACGATATTAAGCCAGGTGCATTTGAGGAAGTGTTCCTATGTTGTATGAAGTGCTCACTACCAGATGGTAAAGACGTCGATTTACTGTTCTCTCGTAAACAGAACATAGCAGACCACTGTGCATTACATGATTGCAACTTAAACATGGTGTGGTTGGATGACGAGCAACTATTCGGTTATGGTGGCCATATACTACCAGCGCAATCTCTAGTGTTCCGCCCCGGTATTGCTAAAGAACGTATAAAGTACATGACAGACAAGATGAAAGATTATGGTTATTAATCAACAACTTATTTGAATTATCACTACTAGGAAGAAATCATAAATGCTAAACAAGTACAGCGCAGTATGAGGTACTTCAGGATTAAATCACACCGGTCTGATAGTCATTTTATACAGAGGTGCTACTTTGGGTTCCTATGGTTTAGTCCGTTAGGGCAGAACACACGGTACTCTAGTATTGCGTTAGCACAGTGCGCCTTAAAAGAGTATGTGAGAGCAACCACAGGATACCCTAGGGTATCCGAAGTTAAAACCAAACAGGAGATTTATTATGCCAAGAGCTAAGAAAGTTCCAGAAGCACCGGTAGTAACCCCGGATGCAGACTCAGCGGATGCAATCCTTGATAACCTCGAAGCACGTCAGGTGGCTGAGAGCGTGCCTGCTGTACTTGCAACGAGTTCTGCACTCGACAAGCGTACGGCAATCTTCGCATCACTACTTGGTGGTGCCGGGTTACACAGCGCATTAGCTGATGAAGTTATTGAGTCTCGTATGAATCGCTTGTTGAGGATTACAGATACTGCGGTCTTGCTATTGGAGAAAAGTAATGGTTAAACAGCAACTTGCAGCAATGACAGCAGAAGAGCACGCGGCGCTGATTGCTGACTGCAAGGCAGATATTGCGCGTATTGAGAGATCTCTGCCTTGCTGGTCAAAGACGACATACACGCTTCCATACCTGCAAAGCCAGCTCAAGAGACAGCAAATCGCCATGGAAGCGCTGACTGCTGAGCCTAAGACTTGTGACGCCTGCATTGATGTGCTTTCCGCACTCGGATTCAACCACAAGACAGCGAGGTTAAAATCTGTATTAGTCGAAATTAATCGATTGAAAAATGCACCGCGTCAGAACTTCGCGCCGGATGACAAATGATAACCGGAGAGCAGCCTATAAGACCATCGAATAGAAGCAGACTTAACAGGGAGGGAGTATATTCCCTATCTAATCTAGTTAATCTAAGAGATTAATATATGTATAAGATAGTACACTGTGATTTAGAAACAGAGAATCATCCTTGGTATGGACAGGTAGCCAGTCCATTCTGTCCAGATAACTATATAGTAGCTCCGGGGTGGAGAGTAGATACAGTTGATGATGTTGGACAAGTGCATACCGGTACAGTACAGTGGCAATACTTCAACTCGAAAGAGGAAGCTGACGCAGGTGCTGACTGGTTCAATGTACTGAATGATCCGGCAGTGCTAATTATCGTGTGCCACAACGCCCAATTTGAGTTGAAATGGTTCCTTAGCAAGTACCGTACAGTGCTTGAAGACTTCCTCAAGCGTGGTGGTCGTGTAGCGTGTACAGCACTAGCTGAGTACTTACTGAGTCACCAACAGAACTTGTACCCATCACTTGATGAGACTGCTGTAAATCACGGGGGTACTCACAAGGTTGATGGTGTAAAGATTCTGTGGGAGCAAGGAGCGCTAACATCCGAGATTGATAAGGACTTGCTGCTTGAGTACTTAACCGGTCCAAGTGGTGACATAGATAATACAGCAATTAGCTTCTACGACCAGCAGCAACAGCTTGCAGCAGCAGGTATGTCCAGTATGTACTGGGAACGGTGTGATGCGCTGTTAGCCTTTGCGTACTGCGAGTGGTTTGGACTGTACGTTAACCGGAATGTAGCTGAGCGTAACCTTGCTTCGCAGGAAGCAGAGATTGCTGAGTTGCAGAAAGAGTTGTACAAGTTACTTCCAACGGACTTGCCGGAAGAGGTGGAGTTCAACTGGGGCAGTGATTACCATATGTCTGCGCTGGTGTATGGTGGTCCGGTGAAGTACCGTCACAAGGTACCGTACGACCCGCCGCAGTACGTTAAGTACGATGCGTACCTAGTAGATGTTAATGGTACAGAACAGTACATTGATATTGCAGATGTACCTAACCCATGTGAGTATCGTTGGCCTATAGCCCGCTATAAATCTGGTAAGAACAGAGGGCAAGCAAAGATATTTAGGACTGATTCAGATGAAATCAAACTCAAATGGCAGGACACCTCAGTTATCCTTCCGGGATTGGTCAACCTCCAAAGCCTCCCTGCTGGAATTAAAGAGAGGTACGTTGGTAAACGCGCAGAGTTCATGGGAGCACGTACACTTTGTGATGGCAGTACACCAGTGCTCAGCACCAGCACTGAGGCGCTTAAAGGCCTTAAGAACTTTGTGCCAGAAGTTGCTCTCATGGTTAAGCTTGCGAGTCTGGAGAAAGATACAGGTACGTACTACCTGAGAACGGAGTACAACGCTGATAGTACGGTGAAGAAAGTCAAGGGTATGATGCAGTACATCGGCCCGGACAGTATCGTGCATCACAGCTTGAATGTTACAGCGACAGTGACCACACGGCTTAGCTCCAGTAATCCGAACTTGCAGAACTTACCGCGCGATGGAACATCGAATGTGAAAGAGATGTTCACTAGCCGGTTCGGTGGTGCAGGACGTATTGTGGAGGTTGACTACTCTGCACTGGAAGTTGTTATGTTATGTGCCATGACGAAAGACATGGATCTGCTAGCACTACTCCAAGCAGACACAGACATGCACTGCTATCGTTTAGCGTTCCGTCTGGGTGAACCGTACGAGGAAGTGTACGAGAAATGCCACAACGAGGACCATCCTGAGCACAAGAAGTACAAGGGTATGCGTACCGACATCAAACCACTCTCATTCGCTGACCAGTACGGGGCAACAGCAGACGGCCTAGCATTCAACACAGGCTGTTCACTGGAGTTCGCTAAAGAGTTCCAAGAGAATGAGATGAAGCTGTTCCCAACCTCTCGTGGATTCCGTCAGGTTATTGTTGATGAGGTGAAACGTACCGGGGATTTACCGGGCAGTGTACACCGCGAAGCAGATGACCGGGGTATGTGGCGTGTGTATCGTCGAGGTTGGTACAAGGCACCGAGTACAACCTGCTACAGCTTCAGGCAGCAACCTCAGTGGGATAAGGAGTTACGTCAAGAAGTGATGGGTTACAAAGCAACCCAGATGGCGAACTATCCATTCCAAGGCGAGGCCGGGTTCATGATGAGTGTGAGCATGGGGCGCATATGTCGGGAGTTCATTAAGCGTGACTGGTTCGGAGGTAAAGTTTGTCTGATTAATAATGTCCACGATGCCGCATACTTAGATGTAGCAGATGAAGTAGTTGGTAAGGAAGCTGCCCTAATTGCTAAATCCATCATGGAAGATGCACCACGATACATGACAGAGAAGTGGCCTGAGTATCATATGGCCCACGTCCCATTCCCGGCTGTAGCTGAGATGGGGCAGAATATGCGCGACAAATCACATATCCATTAATTGATTGAGAGATAAATATGAGTTTAGACATCCTGAATAACCTGATTGATGACGTAATCGCAGTACAGCACGTAGACATGACTGAAGAGTCTACTGGTGGTGGTGGTGCATTAATGCCGGAAGGCTATGCAATGGCGCGTTGTGTAACGTACATCGAGCTGGGTATGCAACCGCAGGAGTTCGGAGGTAAAGCTAAAGCACCCGCACCAGAAATCATTCTGGGCTTCAAACTGTTCGGTGGCCCGGATAACTGCTACGATGGTCGCTTCCTTAGTACCTTCCCAATTGCTCTGGGTAACAACACCAAGTCAAACGCTAAGATTACGTTCGATAAGCTGAACTGGGCGGGCGATATGCGACACTTCGCACAGGCATTGACCAAGGGCTTCCTATTACCAATCGTTGTACATACGAATGAGACAACGAAGAAGCAGAGCAACCGCATTAACCTGAAGGGTATTCTGCCACCTATCGACCCAGTGAGCAAAGGTGCGTACCCAATCCCAGAAGTAACTGAGGCAGACCTAAAGTACTTCTTCTTTGATAAGCCAACCAAGGAGACTTGGGAGAGTCTGTTCATTGAGGGTAGCTTCGACGATGGTGGTAGCAAGAACAAGCAGCAGGAGAAGATTCTCACTGCGCTGAACTTCCCCGGTTCTGCGATGGAGCAGCTCATCTCTGGTGTAGTGCTGCCGGACCAACCGGGTGCGCCGTCTGTACCTGCAACTGATTCTGCAATGCAGAATCAAACGCAAACTCCACAGGTACCTGCTGATGTAGGTCCGGGTGCTGCACCAACCCAACCTATTATGCCTGCAATGCCTCCGCTGCCAAGCTGAGAGCACACAGAAGGTACTGATTACTATGTACTCTAAACGTAAACAGAAGCTTCGATACGTCCGGTGCTGGTTTTATCTGCCCGTTGAATACACTGACTACGAAGTACAGCGCCGAGGTGGTTGGTACAGAAAGCGCAGATTATGCACCGCGTATGTTGATGGCGAGAGAAACTATTTATACAGCAGCTACTCCTGTTACTTAGAAGTTGAGGCCTACTATCAGCAGATGTGGTCGAATTATTACTCAGGATGCTTATGAAGAAGATTAAATGGTGTTGGTCTAAATTATGTCTTGTGCCCGCAATAGTGGGATTCATTATGTTTATCTTGTTCTGCTTGTTAGGTAAGGGTACATCAAAGACGTCTATTCTTCTTGAGGAAATGAACCTTGCAATTAACCGAGCTATTAGCCGTTCTGCCTGAGCAGTTCCCTCCCGCAGTACCGGGGAGGGTTCTACTTCTAGATAGCGACTTTCCTTGCTACCAAGCAGCAGCAACAGTAAAGAACTTGGACACGGCTGTACGCCGCTTCCAAACACTATGTGAAACTCAGAGATTTCTCGTAAATGCCGAAACAATCCGCGTACATATTACTAGCTCAGGTAATCAGAAATGCCGTCGATTTGACTACCCAACGGTTAAACCCTACCAAGGGAACCGAGATGGTAAGCCGAAGCCTGCACTCCTCGCACCTCTCAGGAGAACCATCCCGGACTTTCAGTGGGATCCGCACTGGTCCGTACACGTATGGCGAGACAGAGAAGCCGATGATGGTCTGATGATGGACGCCTTACTTCTCGGAGATACCGCCGTCATGGTATCCGGGGATAAGGATTTGAACATCACACCCGGCCCACTGTGGTTGGAATACGAGGGTCGTATTGATACTATCCCAGACCGCTTTGGTTGGATTAAGACTAAAGAGTTAACATCTCAAACCAAGGTAGTTGGTCATGGCACCAAGTTCTTCTGGGCACAGATGCTCATGGGAGACACAGCAGATAATGTAGCAGGTATCACCAGACTGCGTGGGAAGCTCTGTGGGGCCATGGGGGCGTACAAGGCACTCGATGGTATTACCTCGGAGTACGATGCAGCAGAGTTCGTTCTACGAGCATACATCGAGAACAAGCAGAACCCTCTAGCAGAAGCTGAGTGTTTGTGGCTCAGGCGCTCGCTTGACGACTCGGCATATGCCTATCTCTCTGAGCTTGGCTTACCAGATTATATCCAACAATGGCTAGACTCGCTGCACCAGTACCACCAAGAAGTACTAGAACTTAAACAACGAGAAAGAGATGACTATGACCAAGATGAACAACAAAGCACGTCGCACTGCACGGGAACTCAAGCATCTGGGTGCGTCACTCCAGACGACCTCCCTCCTTGGGAAGGTGGATGCGACTCGGGATGCAGAGGATGCAACACGACTGCGTGAGATGCTAGATGATTATGAGCAGCCTATTGGATTACTTGAGCATGAGCTACTGAAGCTGCGTAAGCGTAAACCAGCGCTGTACCGTGAGCTGCGTGATGAGTTCCAAATGGGATACTTAGGATGAGAATCAAGATTATTGGTGGTCACCATAAGGGAGAGGCCCTTATAGTACAAGATAACATAGTACAACTTGTACTCCCCTCACGAACAGATATGAGCGCTACATTTCATCCGGGAGACACCGCACCTTGTATAGCAGCATACACATCTCACCAGTATAAACTGTATAAGAAGTATAGGTACTTAGCCGGGTATACTGTGGGTTATTTTATACCCCACGATTGGGAACATGAAGAAGTAGAACGTAGATTAATGGATGCAATCCCATACGTAAACTAGCCCGTAGCCAAGTACGTCCGTACGCCATGCGCCTATTGCAACAGCAGGGTGGTATGTGTTGTCTGTGTGGAAAGGCTGGGTTGCATAAGCGGCTTTTTTTTACGACTGAATTCAGGAAATTAAAATGATTACAATAACACTTAAAAAAATCAGAGATAAATCACCCTGCAAACCTGGATGGGAGAAGGTGCTTAAAGCACATAAACATCTTGGAATGGATACCGAATTTCCGCTTTCATCAGTAATTGCGAGTAACGACTTAGACGACACGCTGTGGTGTATCCGGTGCCTGCCTGAGCATAAAAATCTGTGGCGAAAATACGCTGTCTGGTGCGGCAGGCAGGTGCAGCATTTAATGACTGACGAACGCAGTACCGCAGCATTAGATGTCGCCTGGCGGCACAGCAACGGCGAAGCAACAGATGAAGAACTGGCTGCTGCGATGGAGGCTGCGTGGGCTGCGTGGGCTGCGGGTGCTGCTGCGAGGGCTGCTGCGTATGCTGCTGCGGATGCTGCTGCGTATGCTGCGGCTGCTGCGAGGGCTGCTGCGAGGGATGCTGCGTGGGATGCTCAGCAAAGAAAGCTGCTGGAAATACTCTCCGCTGGTGAGTGGGTAGAAGATGAACAGGCCGCATGAGTGACTTTTTTTTGTGCTTTTAATTCGGAGTAATAGGTATGAAATTCGATATTGAACATTTGAATCGCTTAGCGGAAAGATTGGACTATAAGCCTGATAGCCAGCAACACAAATATAACCTTGCTGAATACTGCAACTCAGACAGGATGATGGCTATTGCCAAAGAATTCCGGGTGTTGGAGCAGAGTCTGGAATCCACAGAGCGTGAGCGCGACGAGGCGATAGCAGCACATCGCAAACATGCTGCTTCATTGATTGCAGATCGTGGGCTGCTACGTGAGAGAGCTGAAGCAGCAGAAGCCGAACTTACCCGGCGTGATGTGGGTGCGTGGGATGCTGTAGCGTGGCTGGTGTTGAATTCCAGGGATGGTTATATTGAACGCAACCCCGAAGCTGTTGCCTCCCTTGAGGCTGCCGGATTAACAAAATGCATACCCCTCTACACCGCCGCCCAGCCGGCAGCATTACCGCCTAAAATTACTGAGGGGTTGGCAGAAAATGGCTTGTGCTGCGTGCCTTCCGAAGATGAAAAGAAGTTGCTTGCTGATGGTGATTTTACGCCGGAGGAACTATGGGGAGTGGGCGGTGTTAAGTCCTGCCCCAAGTGCATCGGCAAGTCAAAGCGTAACCCCACCAATTCCCTGAGTATGGAGGAATTGGTGCCGGTTGAGCCTACCAAGAGAATAATGCTGCCTGAAGAAATTGATGCCCCCTATGTGGTAGATGGTGACAAAGGTGCTTTTGAAATGGGAGGGGGTCGATAGAATGATAGCGCGAAAGCTGACTCGTAGCCAGATACGCCCAGTAGCTCTGCGCCTGTATGCTGCGCAGGGACATGTATGCGCACTGTGTGGGCTGCCAATCGACCTCACGGAGAAAGGTGCCATCGTACTCGACCACGACCATGTTACAGGACTCGTGCGTGGCGCGCTGCACCGCTCGTGCAACGCATCTGAAGGTAAGGTAGCAAATGCTGCCGGGCGCTGGGGTGCCAAGAGTATGGCATACGATAAGATTATACCATGGCTAGAGAGATTATTGGTATACCTAAAGCAAGAGCCAACAGGATACATATACCCCACTCATAAGACGGCAGAGGAATTACGTCTTACACGTAACGCCACGGAGCGTAAGCGCAGAGCAGAGCGCAAGGCACGCGTACTAGTGAGGACATCCCGTGTTAATCCAAAAGACTGATTACCATGCAGAGGGTAAGGGTGAGTTCTTTGAGACACACCTTGAACAAAAAGACAATGAGTACCACCTGTACCAATCCCACGGCGGGTACGGACACATGAGCAAGTCTGAAGAGTCCGTAGTCATGAACCGTGACCAATCTATTGAAATCGCTACAGCAATTCTACGCAACGAGGGTTATTCCATTGCCAAAGTTAACGCCGATTAAGTTATTCACCAAAGAGCAGCACATGTCTATCCTTAACCAGTTCAAGGATAATGAGCAAGCCGCTGCGCAGTACAACGTACTGGGTGGATTTGATGAGCCTGTGGTGTACCGCCAAATGGTGAACTATTGGCGTAAGATTTTTATCGATAACGATGGTAAGACCGGAGCAACTAACAATGGCCTCAAAGAGGCACGTAAACTTATCCAGCCTTCTCCTAGCGATGATATTGGAGACACTGTTGTACCGGACATATGCCGCCGTATTCTGGTTGTCGGCGATTTACATGCTCCGTATACCCATGTGGATGCTGTTCCTTTCCTTCGCCACGTTCGGGATACCTACCAACCTGATATGGTTGTCAACATGGGAGACGAGACGGACGGTCATGCTATCTCATTCCATGACTCAGACCCGAACTTAGATAGTGCTGGCATGGAGCTTGAGAAAGCTAAGCTAGTACTGGAGGAAGTACATGAGGTGTTCCCGAACCTTCTTGTTTGCGATTCCAATCACGGTAGTCTTATATATCGTCGCGCAAAGGCTCACGGTCTACCAGTGCAGTTCATCAAGAAGTATCGCGACATTCTATTTCCAACGCACGGTGCTCCGGGTTGGTCTTGGGCAGATGCGTGGGTACTCAGTACACCACTTGGCCCAGTTCGCTTCCAGCATCAAGTGTCGGGTGACTTCATGCTTAATGCCAGTCATGAACGTACCAGTCTAGTGCTGGGTCACGAACACAGTCGCTTTGAAGTGCAATATGCGGCAAGCTCGACATCTCTTTACTTTGGCGCATATGCGGGGTGTCTGGTAGATAAAGACTCCCTAGCATTTGCCTATGGCAAGCTCACACGTAAGAAGCCAATTCTTGGTTGTATGGTAATCACTGATGGTTGCCCACAGCTTATCCCTATGTTACTGAATGAAGACAACCGTTGGGTGGGACCATAATGAAGAAATCAATTGTTATTTTTGATTTGGATGGAACTTTAGCAGACGGGAGCCACCGTCTGCATCTCCTGCCCAAGAGTGATTATCACGTAACATCCTCTTGGACTGAGTTCAACCTAGCAGCCGATGCTGATACACCAATTCAGGATAACATCGACCTGTGTAATGCGCTGTACGAGCAGGGCTATATATGTATAATCCTCACAGGGCGTAGTGATATTGCCCGAGAGATTACTGAGGACTGGCTTGAGCGAAATGGCGTACAGTACCACTCACTGATTATGCGCCATCAGTCAGATAACCGTAAGGATGTACAGATTAAGGAAGAGGTGCTGCGCAAGATTGGGCTTGATAATATCTCGTGTGCCTTCGATGACCTGCCCCATGTAGCCTACCATATGCGAGGTCTTGGTATTACGTGTCACTTGGTGACACACTACGGAGAGTTGCGGACGGATTTAATCTCGCACGGAGAAGAGAAATGAATCGGGATACAGTCCAACTATTGGATTCTATAGTACCTACCCAACAGAAGGATATGAAGTATGATGCCGGTAAGCCTCGCATGGACCTACTCCTATCTGGTTGCCCTATGGCACTGGAAGCTGTCTCAAGCATTCTTACGTTTGGTGCTAAGAAGTACAGTGCTCACAGTTGGAAGACTGTCGAACATGGAGATGAGCGTTATCTCGCAGCGTTGCTCAGGCACCTAACGGCACACGCTCGCGGTGAGGTGATTGATACTGAATCAGGTATGAGCCACTTAGCACACGCAGCATGTAACGCCATGTTTATACTAGAATTGGAGTTGAACAAATGAATGATAGTATGTTTGATGCTTTCTTTAATGACCCAAAGATCCCGCACTATGTACCTCCTAAATTAGAAGAAGACTGGGGTGTATATTGCAACTGAGTTGCTCTGAGTGGTGCGCATTACGTCGGGATATGGCCTTGGAAGTGGGAAACCAGACCAAGGCTATGAACTACCACGAGATGTATGAACTGTGGCTGAAGCGGGAGCAAGAGTATGCTAGTACTAAACGAAGACAAGCCGAAGGACTATGTAGCTGAGATTCAGGCTCTTGTATCCGAAGGCAAGTACACAGAGGCTCGCGAGAAGTTGCGTGGGATAGATAACAAAGAAGAAGTACGCAGAGCAATTGGAATTAACACCGGCATTTACCTATGAGGTAGTATGAGCTTAGAACAGCGTCAGCGTAAACTAGAAGAAGAGTACAGCACGCAAGGTGTCATTGATGCATTTGCTCATTGGGAGAAAGAGTTAGAAGCAGGCCGTATGGCTGATACACATATCGGACGTACACTAACTATCCGCCTATACAAGCTCGTTCAGGTAGAGTTGGAAAGTATCTGCACTACTGGTACCCGTGGTCTGGGTGGTAAGTACCGCAGCCTAATTAAAGAAGTCGGGTATGACCGTGCTGCTGTAGTAGCCATCCGTACAATCCTGCGCCTCATCACTACGAAGTTACGCGCAGACAGGACCGCACCAATTGTGCAGGACTTCGTTAGTACTGCTGGTGAAATCATGAACATGGAGCACATGCACTACTGCCTTCGCACAGTAGCGCCGGGGTACATGGCCCGTGTTGATGAGTACATGAAAGACAACGGCACCAAGTCTATCGGGCACCGTAAGCGTACTCTGGTAGCCAGTGCTAACCGCATCGAAGGTATTGAGCCAGATGACGTACGTTGGAGTGTAGCTGAGCAGAACGGGGTGGGCGGTATCTTACTCACTGCCGTGCTGAATTCCGGTATCGCAGAGGCGCGTCACCTGCCTAAGAGTAATGGGCAGAACTGGGTGGGATTATACCCAACCGAGGAGGTTGAGGCTAAGCTCCAAGAACTCGTGCATAACATGCGTGCGTTCATGAAGCAGCCGCCTATGCTGGTTCAACCGACACCACATACCCGTGATACACTGTTTGGTAATGCCTCGTACTTGACCCCAGAACTGGCTGCATCAGCACGTACTATCCATCTCCGCACACGCAACCGCAAAGACCTAAAGGATTGGATTAGAGCTAACATATCCGATCGAGTACTGCGTGCTGCTAATAAAGCCCAGAATCAACCATATAGAATCAACAAAGAATTGGTTGGTATGCTTCGGGATATTTATAGCTCTGGTGTGTACAATGGTGTGGCCGGTATTCCAAGTAATACACCTATCACCCCGCCTCCATATCCGATGGGGGAAGGCTGGGATAAAGAAGACCCAGAGTGCATTAAGGTGCATTCTGAGTGGAAAGCAATAGCTAAAGAATCATACCGTGCTGAGGTACAGCGCAAGGGGCACGTCCTACAGTTCTCCTTAATTACTAAGTACTTAGATGCATTCGGTGATGATACACTGTACTTCCCAACGTACTTTGATTGGCGGGGTCGCCTATACTTCCGCTCAAGTATTAACCCACAGGGTGCTGACTTCGTTAAGGCGTCGCTGGAATTCGCGGATAAGAAGCCATTGGGTAAGCGTGGGTTGTACTGGCTTAAGGCGCATGTTGCTACATGCTATGGCTTTGATAAGGCCAACTTCGATACCCGTGCGATGTGGGCGGATGATCACATGCAGCTCATCAGAGATGCTGTACAGCACCATGTGGACTCGGACTTCTTCAGGGGTGCAGATGCACATTGGTGCTTCTACGTAGCCGCTAAGGAGCTTGTACAAGCCTTAGATTCGGGTTCTCCAGAGACGTGGGAGACGGGTATTGCTGTAGCTATGGATGCAACATGCTCTGGGCTGCAACATCTCTCAGCGGTTATGCGTGACCCAATCGGCGGTATGTTCACTAACCTGATGCCGAACAATGGTGTTGAGAAGGAGGATATCTACGCAGGTGTAGCAGCATTAGCTGTGGTTAATATCCAGCGAGACCGTGAGAATCCAGAGCAGTCATTTTACTGGACTACGCACGGTATTCCACGTAGTATGGCTAAGCGTCCGGTAATGACCTACACCTACGGCGGTACGCTTATGAGCTGCACGGAGTACGTGTACTTGGATATGCAGGATAGGAGTCTACCGGGCATTGATAACTACAGCCCGTTCAAGTTAGCTGCGTACGCCTCCCGACATCTGCGCAAAGGGGTAGAGCAGACTGTACCAGCATCTGCCGAGTGTATGCGATTCCTGCGTGATGTAGCCAGTAAGATGCCAGTAAGTGAACCGCTCCGTTGGATTACTCCTGCTGGCTTCCCAGTAGTACAGCACTATGCTGAAGAGACCTCAAGCGTTATTCGATTGGATGCACTGGGTATCACGGTGACTATGCGACGTTTCGACGAGAGTCGCTTACAACGTAGCAAATGTGTGAATGGTGTATCACCAAACTTCACACATGGCTTGGACTCCAGTCACTTGACTATCGTTATTGATGAGTCGGAAATCAGTATACTGCCTATTCATGATTCAACCGGTACGTACCCGAGTGATGTAGATGACATGCATAAAGTGCTACGCAGCACATTCTGCGACATGTACTTGATGAACAATCCACTGAAGAATCTAGTGGACTTTGCCCAACCTTTCATTGACGATGAAATTCAGCTTCCAGAGATGGGAACCCTAGATATTTCAAAGGTTAAGGACAGTTTGTTCTTCATGTGCTAATTAGAAGCAGACTTAACAGGGAGAGAAAGCAACGTCTGTACTAGCTGCGGTTGCACTCTCCTCAGTACGACATACCAGAGAGGTGAAGTACGAATGAGTAAGACGTCAAAAATATTCTTCTCAGTAGAACAACTCCAGTACTTAGAGAGTATGTTCCCTGAATACAGCGGCTCTGCGCAGAGCTACGCTGAACTCCAGTACCGGGCAGGACAACGCTCGGTACTGGAGCATGTTAAACGTATAGCTAACATCGAGATGCGGTATGTGCAGCGTGAAGTTCTTCCCACACGGGGATAGAGATTTACTACTCACGTTAGCAAGCCAGCACTGGGACTTGTGTGAGTACACACAGAAAGAATTTAGTAAATTACAGTACTTGAGAGTGTTCGATTCTGAGCTTAGTAATCTCCCAATGTATGTAGCCTTTACGGATACAAAGCCATGCGGTATAGTAATCCTGTCAGAGCCTACTGTGGATATACACATGCATGGTACAGGCATACATATCATGGGTTCGCTATCATTACTAGGGGTAAAATCCGGTACAATGAGACAGTTAATCCGGGCAGTAAGGGAAGGGGGAAAGGGGGTAGGGATAAGGTGGTTCTCAGTACCCAAGCGAACTAATCAGAATACAGTAATCATTAAGTACAGGAGAATTTAGATGGGTGGAGTATTCAAGAAGGCTATGAAGAAGATTGTAGGTGTCGAAAAGATATTCGGTACTGACAAACTAACGGGTGGTATCTATGATAAGTACTTAGGTACAGATATTCTAGGTGCTAAAGAAGCACAGGCCAAAGAGAAGGCTGCTGAAGCACAGCGTAACCAAGAGGCACTGAATGCACAGCTTAACTCCAATATCGTTGGGGTGACAGGCACAGATAACATTGTTCAGACAGAGGCGGGTGGTACTGCTGCGGACTCCGCCAGCACAATGAATGATTTGCGTAAGAAGCGTGCAGGTAGTATCTCTACAACTCTAGGATTGTAATATGGATTATAACCAGTCGAGTACTTTGTACGAGAATATCTATACCAAGTACAAAGATGATACTGCGGTATTGAAGACTGAATCGTATGCTCACTGGACTATTCCATCTGTATTTGCAGACCCAGAGCTACGGGACGGTAAAAGATTATCCGTACGTAAAGATTTCCAAAGTGTTGGTGCATTGTATGTAAATAGCTTATCAGCTAAGTTAGCGCGATTACTATTTCCATCGAACCAGCCATTCTTCAGGATTGATAGTACCGGTGATTTGGCCCAATTGGCTGAGGCTATGGGCACCGAGCAATCCGATATATCCAGTGGGTTATCCGAGCTAGAGAACACAGCGTATCGTCGTGTGTTCCTAAAGAGTTCATACCACCAACTGGTACATGCAATGAAGTTGCTGGTTATTACCGGGAACGTACTTCTGTATCGTGACTCTGATACAGGGAACATGAATGCATTCAGTATGCGCCAGTACGCTTTAAACCGAGACGGCTCAGGTAAGGTACTGGATATCATTCTGAAAGAGCGCACTGTAATCCAAGAGCTACCGGATTCTGTTAAGGGTATGTTCAGGGGACGTAAGCCAGATGATTGTATTTATGTGTATACCCGTATCAAGCGGGAGTACCGCGCTGTCACCGACGTATTCATAGTCACTCAGCAGTTGCAGGGTGGTACTATGCTTGACAACCGAGCAGAGTACCCCGAAGCAATCTGTCCGTACATCCCCGCTGTATGGAATCTAGTAACGGGTGAGAACTACGGACGTGGTCTTGTAGAGGACTACGCAGGAGATCTCGCTAAGTTAAGTGCTTTATCCGAGGCGTTGTCTCTGTACGAGATTGAGGCGTGCCGTGTACTGCACCTAGCTAAACCCGGTTCACAGATTGATGTGGATAGTATGGCAGCAGAGGAATCTGGTGCATGGGTGGCTGGAGATCCTGCGCAAGTACAAGCGTACGAGGCCGGTGACTACAACAAGATTGTAGCGTTGTCTAACGAGATTAATAATATCTCGTCTAGATTAGCACCAGCATTCATGTACTCACAGAATCAGCGTGATGCTGAGCGTGTTACTGCTGAAGAGATTAGACAGAATGCCGAAGAGGCAGAGTCCTCTCTAGGTGGTGTGTACAGCGTGATTGCTGATACATTGCATATCCCTATGGCACATATCCTATGCTGGGAAGTTAACAGCCAATTCATTGATGAACTGTTAAGCCAAGGCCTGACGTTGAGTGTGCTCACAGGTGTTGCTGCACTAAGCCGCTCCGCTGATGTTACTTCGCTCATTCAAGCCTCACAGGCCCTCAGTGTAATTCTTCCGGTAGTACAGGCTAATCCAAGACTGGACCCAGATAAGGTCACAGACATGGTGCTGAAGGGCTTTGGTCTGAACACTCAAGACCTATACCGCACAGAGGAACAACTCAAACAGTTGCAAGCACAGCAGCAGAATATCCCAACTAATGGAGCAGACCCTAGCCTTGCTGGTGTCTCAACCGCTATTGACCAATCAGGACTCGCATAATGACTGACACTACTAATCCGAATACGCTAGCACCAGTAACCGCTGGACAAGGTGCATTTGGTAATCCGGCACAGAACGTACAGGTAACTCCACAGACTCCTTCAGAGACTATGGGCGACCCTAACGCTAGTAAGCTTGACCAGATTCTGGCTGCTTTGCAGAACGGAGATGGCAAGGGTGCTGCTGATGTTATTGATGGCGCACGCAAGGAGCGGGACAAACCGGATAGCGCCCCAGCAAAAGAGGTGGAGAAGGATAAGCCTTCCGACACCACTGTTGTGGATGTACAGCCAACCGGTAACAAGGCACTAGATATTGCTGTTAAGACGTTTGTGTCTATTACCGGTACAACAGAGGCAGATGTATCTAAGGCGATGGAACTGGCGTACGCTACCGGTGACGTCACTAAGATTGATAAGGCATTCCTTACCGAGCGCTACGGAGATAAAGCCGAGCAAGCAATTGCTCTGGTGGAGGCAGTCTTTGAGGCAGATGTATCAGCCAAAGAGAACTTACTGAAGGATGTGTACAGTACAGCCGGTGGTGAGGAGCAGTTCAAGCGATGTGTGGATTTGTTCAAGCAAGGGGCGAAGCCAGCACTACAAGCTGTTGTTAAAAATATGCTGGACTCAGGAGATGCAGAGACTATTAAACAGGCTGCTGCGTTAATTGCTGAGTACGGCGATAAGTCTGGTGCCTTTGTTTCTAAAGAGGGCGATAGGCTGAACCCGCAATCTGGCGTCGTAGCTGGGCAGGGTTTGTCACGGGAAGAGTTCCAAGCAGCACGTTTAAAGCTCAATCCAATGTCACGGTCGTACCGCACTGATTTCGACAGGCTGATTGAACTTCGTCAGCTTGGCAAAGCAGCAGGCAAATAAGCGTACTTAGTAATTTAATCAATTAGGAGATTTAAAACATGGCAGATACCCCATACAAAGCAGACCTCACAAGAACCCACTGGGCTGGTGTGAATTCTGATGTTGATATCCACCTAGAAGTATTTGAGGGCGACCTAGATTCCGGTTTCCTGTACAACTCATTCTTCCGTAGTAACTCAGGCTACATCTCTGTAGCAGACCGCTCTAACCAAGCGCGTATCGACCGCATGAACACTGTGACCATCAAGGGTCGCCAATCAGGTCAGGCGCTGGAGCGCGAGAGCGTGAAGAACGACAAGCTGGTTATCTCTGTTGATACCGTGACCTACGCAAGTAACGTCATGGACTGGCAGGATGACTGGACCTCCCCAGACCGTTGGGCTGAGATTGGTCAACAGCACGGTGCTCAGCACGCTCGTTCATTCGACCAAGCGCACCTGATTCAGCTCATCAAGGCACGTAAGTGGATTGCCCCAGCAGACCTGAAGCCAGCATTCTTCGATGGTAAAGAGTACACCGCTGCGTATGATGCAGACCGCAGTGTATTCGCAGACCACATCATCGCTGCACACCGTCAGGGTATTGAGGAAATGGTGCGCCGTGACCTCGGGGGTTCTCTGACCGAGTTCATCACCGTGGTATCACCACGTATATTCGGTATCCTGTTGGATGCTGAGAAGCTGGTGAACGTGGACTACTCTGCTGGTAATGCGAACTTCGCTGCCCGTCGTGTAGGTATGATTAACGGTGTTCGCATCGTTGAGAGTGCTCGCTTCCCAACTCAGGCGGGTACCCATCCACTGGGTGCTGCATTCACCGTGGATGCAGACGACGTAGCATGTGAGATGGTTGTGTACCATCCGAAGCTGACTCTGGTTACTGTTGAGGCTAAACCAATGACCACCAACAAGTACCCGGACAACACGAACTTCTCTGACATCTTGGACAGCTTCACGCTGTACAACATCGGCCAGCGTCGCCCGGACACCAGCTTCGCAGTGAAGCTCACTAACCTGCCTTAATAGCAGGGGTAATATCAAAGCCTCGCCTTATGGTGGGGCTTGAATATTACTAACAATAGCCCCTTAGTATATTGGTATTACAACGGCTTCCAAAACCGTTGAAGTGGGTTCGATTCCTACAGGGGTTGCCAAACAGGAGATAACATGGAGCTTTTAGATGCAGTAAACACATGCCTCACTGCACTAGGAGAGGCCCGTGTTACAAGTACAAGTACACGGCACCCAAGTGTGGACTTGGCTATTCAAAGTATTAACATTAAGAAAAAGCTATTGCAAGAAAGGGGATGGTGGTTCAATACATCCTACGTAACCATGTACCCGGATACGCGCAATCGTGTTACCTACCCAGCAGGCGCTATCGCCTTAAAAGGTGCTGACGGTTACACGGTGTACAGTAAGCGTGGTGGGTACTTGTTCAACAACACAGACAATACTGAGTTCTTCACAAAACCCGTGCAGTTGTTTGTAACCATAGATTTAGATTTTGATGACTTACCAGAAAGTGCTGCCACGGTAGTAACGTACCAAGCTGCACGCGAGATGTACGTAGGTGACTTGGGTAATGATTCCTCTGTATCTAACTTAATGCAGAATGAGCAACAGGCATCTTTGTTACTACAAGAGCAGCACCTGCGTAATCAGAAATACAACACGCGCCGCCGTCACCAATGGGGCCGATACATCAGCGCATTAAATAACTAAGGAGATACCATGGCACAAGACGGGGCGATTAAATCCCTAATGCAAGGCGTTAGCCAGCAGGTACCTCGCGAACGTCTTGATGGTCAGGTATCCGTACAGCTCAACCGATTATCAGACGTGGTGAACGGAAACAGACGCAGACCCGGCGCTCGCTACTTAGCTGAGGTTCCTATCAGTACGCAGTACGATGACCGTGTGTTTGCTACTTACACGGATGTAGGTGATGCGGCGAACCATATTCTCATTAATACGGAAACTGGTTCTCTGGTTATACTAAGTGAGGACTTCAGCACTACACTACACAACAGCACGCAAACGTACCTGCAAGCTAGCTCGGCATCAGCACTGCAAACCGCATCTCTGAGGGGGCACTTGTACATTGCTAATACAGAGAAGGCACCTGCATTAGTTTATGGTAGTACAGTGCAGAAGGACCCCAGCAAGACTGGTTTCCTGTTTGTACTAACACCTGCATTCTCCAAGGACTACGATGTAACTATATCAAATAGCGTAGGCACTTACACTTACACTTACACCACACCGAATGGCTCCGGTTCAGATGATGCACCTCTAGCTAAGCCATCCTATATCATTGGTCAGCTAACAACTAAGATTAATGCCGCAACTGGTACACACGGAGTAACTGCTGTACAGTATGAGGCGTACATGTACCTGTCCTCGGCCACTGCTACGCTCTCTGTTACCACTAATGCCGGTACTACGTACATGGTGGGTAGTAATAACTCCCGAGTAGCATTAACTACTAATCTACCTGCAAGACTGCCCACCACTGCTAACGGTGCGTTATGTGCTGTGGGTACCTCTGATAAGAACTTTATCTGGTACCAGTACGATAGCAGTACTGCTGTGTGGAAAGAGGCGGGTGCATACGGTAGCCCAACAGGGCTTTCTAACATGCCAATACGTATTTCTTTAGACGGGACATACACTGTAAATACACCCGAGTACGAGGGGCGCTTGGCAGGTTCCGACACAACAAATGAGAATCCCGGTTTCATCAGTAATGGTGTCACTGGATTTGGTTCATTCCAAGGTCGACTAGTTATTCTGGCTGGGCCGGAAGTTTGTATGAGTGCAGCCGGGAATCCACTAAGGTGGTACCGAAGTACGGTAACTACTCTGCTTACTGAGGATAGTATCAATATATTCTCGGGCGCAGCTACCAGCACTAACTTCCGACACTGCGTCCAATTCAACAAAGACTTACTATTGTTCTCTCGCTCATGTCAGGCTGTGGTACCAAGCGGCAATGCCTCTATCACACCACAGACCGCACAGATAGTTATAACGTCACTGTACACCACGGACACGCTATCACAGCCTGCCCCTGTGGGTAGGTCAGTCCTGTACGCTATGCCGCGTACAGAGTCCTTCTCAGGCGTTCTGGAGATGATTCCAAGCAACACCACAGACTCCCAGTACACTTCCAATGATATTACTGCCCACATCCCCCGGTACTTACCGGGCCGCGTGCGTAGTATCATATCCAGTACAACATCCAACTCCAGCATTATTATATGCACCGGCGATAACCGCAGTGTATTCTTGCAGGATTACCTGTGGTCTGGTGATGAGAAGGTACAGTCTGCGTGGCATCAGTGGAGTACTGCATACCCTATTGTGTGTGCATGGTTCGTTCGTGACAGGGTGTACTTAGGTCTACGTAATGGCACTGACTTGTTTGTAGTAACCGTAGAGCCACAAGCCGGTTCAACAGTGAACTCGTTAGTAAGACCGTTCTCCGATGTGTACACTCAAGTGGCTGTTAATAACAGGACGATTGTACTGCCGGAGCATTTACGGGCTGCTTATCTTGCAAATGAGGAATTATTCCTTACATTTGCAGATGGAGATATGGGTGGTATGTGGGTAGGTATTGAATCAGTCAGTACTACCAGTTGGACAGTTACAACAGTACGTAATGTACCGGATGGGCAGTACTTCATTGGGTTACGGTACAGTTCGGTACTAACACCTACACCACCCCTAGTACGGGATGCTAACGGCGTAGTAATAGGTACGAGTAGGACAATGCTAACTCGGTATGAGTTGACACTAAAAGACTCAGGTGAGTTCCACGCAGTTATTACTGATAGCTCGCGTACGCTTACCGATGGTACATACAACAGCTTAGTGTACAGCTCGACTGAGTTGGAGCCTAACAGCCCAACAGATGCCTCGCTGGGTCGCTGCATTATACCTGTCCGTGCACAAGCACAGACCACGGTTGCTACCTTTGAAACTACCGGTGACACAGACCTGCGTGTCCTTGATATTGAGTACGTACTACAGTACAGAGCTAGGAGGAAACGAGTATGATTTGGATGTTCGCCTCACTGGCCGCTCAAGCCATTCAGGGCAGTATGCAGTACCAGCAAGACATTAAGATGCAGAAGCTACAGAACAAAGCGGATGAGGCTTACAACAAGGCTGTCCGCCTTGCCAGTGCTAGACAGATTACTGAGATTAACACGCAACGCACCGCTGCACGTCAACAAACTTCACAGGCCCTAGATGCTTCTCGTAAGCAGGGACTAGAGGAGAAATCATCGCGTGGGTTACAGGCTGCCGCCTCCGATACTATGGGGGCCTCTGTAGAGCAGAACCTACAGGATGTGGATGTACAGCTCGCACAGGTGAGTGGTACGCTCATGCAGAATGCTGAGCTACAGGAACTGTCCTTTGACTCTCAGGTGTACAATACCATAGATAGTGCTAGGAATGCGGTCCGTGATTTAACGAATCCACTGAGTACTGATTATGCTGCACTGGGGCAAGCGGTAGGTGCTGTGGGCACCAGTATGGTAGGGAATAAGATGGCTGGTAAAGGTTGGTTTGGTGGGACTTCTGATTCACAGGCACCTGCCCCAATAACACAAGCTAAAGGCACAAAGACCAACTACGGTCTAAGTAATCGCGTTAATTTATAAGGAGACAGTATGCCGGTTAGACAACCAACACAAGGCGGACTCAGTATCCCCGGCCTTACAGGGTATCAGAGTGGCGGTGTGGCCTCGCCGGTATACCGTGCCCCGGAGGCACCCACCCAAGGAGCCTCCCAGTTCTGGTCTGGACTTATCTCTTCTGGAATGAAGGGTGCTGATGCTGTGGTACAGCAAGCCAGTGCCCACGCTTATCTTAAAGGTCAGCAGGATAGTCTGGAGGGTAAGGAGAAACAGGCACAGAACTTCTTTACACAGGCCATGTACGAGCAAGGTTATAATGCCAGCTCAGTGAATACTAGCCTAGCCAAATTCCAATTAGATGTGCAGGATAAAGCCCAAGAGTACGTGAACGCAGGCAAGACACCTGAAGAGTTCAGTACGTACGTAAGTCAACAGACCAATGCTCTGCTAGCACAAGCCGGTCAGCAAGGTTTGAACCTGAATGACAAAGACTGGCAGTCATGGATGGGGCAGGTGGAGAACACCCGCAACACGTCTGCACAGTACTTCCAAGACCAAAACCTAAAGCGTGCTGCTGTTCTACAGGAACAGAGTTGGGGTGCGCGCGGTAACGCAGCGCTCACTGAGGCAAGTACCGCATTTCAGATGGGGAACCCACAGCAAGCTCTAGAGAACGTGAACGGGCACTTGTCTAGTATCTTCGCAGACCAGAGTATCTCTGCGGATAATAAGATTAAATTCAGTTCCCAGTTCATGGTTAACGCCTTTGCTAACTCCGGCAATACCGGGGATATGACCGCCTTAACCTCATACATCCAGAACTTGAAAGAGTTCAAGGAGCTTCCTACTGAGGTGCAGACCGCTGTAACCAACTCCGCACAGCAATACTACAACCAGCGTGCCTCTGATGAGAGCGTGCAGTTGTACGAGTACAATTCTAAAGTAAGCGCAGTAACAGACATTAACGAGCTGAATCAGCAGTACCCCATGTCCTCCTTCATTGGCACGGTCATGCAGGGTGTGCAGCAGCGTAAGCTCGCACCCGGTACAGGCTATGCAATGGTAGATGCGGAAGCTAATCGTAGAAACAAACTACAGAAAGCAGCAGACCAACAGCGCGCTTATACTACGGGCGTAACCATATCGGACATTGCAGCTAGCACAGGCTCCACTGTAGACAAGGTGGAAACTGGATTAACTAAGCTGTATGCGGCACAGGGTGGGGGATACTCAGGTGGTGGCTTGGCACTTATGCAGCGCGGTTTGCGCTCAGGTGCACAGGATATCACGGGCGTAGGTATTAAGATGCTACAGCAGGATGCGCAGTCTCTATCAAGTGTTGACTGGCGTAATCTCAAGACAGATGCAGATGGTAAGCCGCTGTACCCAGCAACCGTTGTAGGCTCTCTCACGAACCTCCAGACGGCGTATAATGCTAGTATCGCAGCAGGTAATCAGGTACAAGCTAATCAGCTCTTAGCGGGCCTCCCAGACCCGGTAGTGTATGGTATTCGCCAGGACGTAGACTCACGAGAACTAGCGGACGTAGTGGGTAAACGCGCCAATGATATTGCCAGTGGCAAAGTGTTGGCTATGCCTGCTAACATGCCCAACGAGATGCGGGTAACACAATCTGATGTGTCTGCCGGTATCTTCGACTTCGGCATTGGTAAAGATGCACGTAACCGTAACCTGTTAGGTATCCAGTCTTGGGTATTTACCTCGGATGCAGATGAGAAGGCGGCACAGGCCCGTGTCACGCAGATTAATAGTGCTATCAGTAATGAGTACGTAATGAACCAGCAACGTGGTTCATTACCTGCACTATCTGGTGATGACTTGAAATCTTGGTTGATGGGTAAGGTGGCTAACAGAACTGTACGTGTTCAGGATGGTTCTGACAATGGTGCACTTATGGTGCTTCCAGAAGTTGGTGATAAACAGAAAGTATTTGGTACGACGGATAACAGTATCATTGGGTCTGCGTTGCAGGAAAGTGTGCAGAACTTCCGTAAGCAGTACCCACAGGCTACTACAGTGAACATGGACTATGATCCATTCACACAGGAGATTGTATTCTCAGGTGTTAATGGAGAGAATCAGATTGGCACTGTAGGGCAGACGCTACCTGCTGCTGAGTTCCGTAACTCTGTACGTGGTGTGCAGAACACACTAACTAATTCTGGCAATGGTAGTACAACCGGGAACTTAGCAGTTCCGGGTGCGGGCTTCGTTAACTTCAGTACAGCAAACTCCGCCGGTGTTCAACAGAACATTCTTATGGGTGCCGTGAACCAATTGGTGTCATACGAGGGGTACACCCCAAGTAAAGGCTTCAGTATCTTGGATACACACCCAACAACGGGTGCGCAGTTGAATGAAGCGAAGTACGTTAAGCAGCCTAGTGATACACCACAAGTTGCTGCTAACAAGCTGAGCCTGTACCTGAATGATAAAGTACTGCCACAAGTCATGCCTAAAATGGACGAATACCGACAGCTACCCGGCTACCTACAGAATGCTATCTTTGACAGTCTGGTGGAAACAACATATCATGCAGGTAACTCAGATGCATTCAACAAGTACGTTAATACTGCACTGTACGGTAATACTCAGGAGCTTGTTAACTTCAAGGATAGTCCACTGTTCAAAGATGCAGGTGCGGGCTCCCGTCGAAACCGGGATCGTTACCAACTGTTAGGTGCTCTTGTACAGTACCGAGCACAACAATTACGTAATTAAGGAGATGTATGATTCACTTGCGCCCGGACAGCACGGCTTATGCCAATGTCAAAGACACAACCGCTAACCCGGCTGTGGGTGGGTTCGTCACTCCCAACAACACTGCGTTGGAGGGGGTCAACCCCTCCTCACTGGTTCAGGCAATGCAAACGCCTAAAGCCAGCTTTACAGATTCATTCAAAGCCACACTGCAAGAAAGCTTAGCAGCCAAAGCATTACGTGGTATTGAGTACATGGGTATTCCTACTGAAGATGACTTTAGTCCAAGTCAGGCTTTGGGAGACTCTGTGTCGCAGTACACAGCAGATGAATTAGAGTTCCTTGCTGACGCCCGCTCGAATGCGGAGTTACAACAGCGTAGGGGACAAGTACAAGAAACGAGAGATAACTACGGTGCTATGGGTCAGAATATACTGGCTACCGTAGGCGCATCCTTACTGGATGTGGATATGGTAATTGGTGGGGGTGTGGGTGCGCTGACTAAGCTTACCCGTGCCACCCGCCTAGCTATCGCATTATCAGCAAATACAGCAGCTCTGGGGTTGGCCTCTCAAGGCGGACGCATTACACCTACTGACGTAGTGATGTACAGCCTGAGTTCTGCTACAGCAGCTATCCCCGGTATTAGACGTGCTGCACAAGCGGCAGAGAATGCAGCAACAGATGCCACCATAGCCACTGAGAGGGCTTCTGTGAACACTTCCGCAGAAGCAGTACCTCAGCCCCAACAAGGTGTTAACACAGCAGCACAGGCATCCCCAGAGGCTCCTGGGATGCGTACTGTGCCAGATACAGACTACCCTAGTATTAAGTTAGATACTTACTCCAACAAACCACATATTGAAGTGGGTCGAGGCGGCAACAGTATTGTTACTGATGTACAGAACGCAGTGCGCGCTGTAGTTTCTCTGGGAGATGACTTATCACCCGAAGTGCGTGCATTAGGCAGAGCCTTGTCCTCCTCTTTAGATGCTGAAGATAGTATGCCGTTAGTAATCCGGCATACTCAGGATGTAACGGGACGCGGTGCTGTGAACCAATCCTTTACTGCGGTAACATCCGGCACCGGAGATACAGCAGTCAGTATTCTAGGAACACCAGCAGCACGCGATTTAACGACGCACATCAATACGCTGTCCGACTACAACAAGGGTATTATCCTACACGAAGCGGCACATGCTAAGACTGCACGCAGTATCATCGCAGTTGAGAGTGGCTCAGTTACTTCCGGCCCACTATATGACGCTGTGCAGCGTATCGGTAGCATCCGTGCGCATGTGGCACAGTATGTACCTGAAGGTTTGGGTAAAGAAGCGCGTAAGCAGGTAGAGTACGCTCTGAGCAATAATCATGAGTTTATCTCACAGTTGTTTAACTCGGCTGATTTCAGACAGGTACTGAAAGGTACTCGTATGCCCGCTAGTGAGGGTGGTAACGCCTTCAGTAACATGGTTAGGCATGTGGTATCCCTATTCACTGGGAAGGCTCCTACTGGCTCTGCATTCGATGAAACAGTAGCAGCATTCGAGAAGTTACTGGAGCGCCCAACCGTAGACCGTGAAGTGTTCCTGCGCAATAAGGCGGATGTACCCAAGTTGAATAATACTATTCTACACGCCCCCAACATCCAAGAGATGAATTCAAAGGTAATGGGCGCATTGAATCGTAACTTCAGTCTGTACGAGCGATTAGCTTCATATGGTCCAAAGGCTTCCACGCTGGCAGATACCTTAGTTGTTGATGCTACAGGCACTACAGCGAACTCAGCGGCGCACTATGCGCGTGCTGCTCACCTAGCATCTAACACTAGCCTAGTGCAAGTGGACTCTGCTATGAAGCAGGCGTTAAGTCTGAACTGGTCATTAGCTCAACGTATGCGCCACCCGGTGTTGTACCGCGAGGCACAGAAGGACCTCAGTGCTAAGGTGTATCAGCAGATTGCAGCTAACCACGAAGCGTATCTTAAAGGTGCAGCGGTGCAGGCTAGCAATGACCCTAAAGTAAACTCCGTGGTAGATGCCTTCCAGAAGTCTGGTTGGGCTGAGCATGAGTTATCCCGATTGAAGGAAGCAGGTGTGCCGGGTGCAGCGGATATTCCAAGTTCACCTTGGTACCTACCCCGCCGTCACAGTGGTGATAAGCTGAATAACTTTATGCGTGCGAACCCAGATGTAACTCCTGATGATATTCGTGGTATGTACACTGACCAATTCCGTACGATGTTTGCTCAGCAGGGCATTGAAGAAGCTACAGCCAAAAAGCTGGGCGCTAAAATGTACCAGAATCTACAGGACAAAGCAGCGCAAGTTGGTGGGTACCGTCAGAGTATTGTTGGTATGGACTTAGATGAAGTGCAGGATATTCTCCGTGCTCTTGGTGCAGAGGATAGCACTATTGCTGGCTTTGTAGACGACCTTAACAATGCTGGTGAGGCGGCAAATAAAGTACGTAACCTTCGCCATCGTGTTGGGTTTGATACTACCAAAGAGTTCCAGACCAAGTCAGGACAGTTAATCTCCCCTAGCATGTTCATTAATAATGACGTGATGGGGTTAATGGAGAGCTACTCCCGTAACATGGCTGGGCGTATTGGTTTAGCTAAGGCAGGCTACCCAGACCTACGAGAACTCACTCGCGCTATTGATGAGGCTGCTGCTGAGGCACCCGATGCACGTCATGCTGTGCGAGACATGGACAACACTGTGAACCAACTCTTGGGTTATCCAACCGGAGAAGACGTTCCAGATATCCTACGTAGCCTTAGCATTATTGGCGGTTCACTTAACCTAGCTAACTCCGGTGTGTACCAGATTGCGGACCTTAGCTTGCAGATTCAACAGTTCGGTTTCGCTAAGACCATCAAGGCTCTTGGTAAGACCCAGTTTGGGCGTGATGCTTTAGAATTGGCCCGTTCTCCTGAGTACGGCTCTCGCCTTCGAGACGTCATTGAAGCGCGTAACGTGCTGTCTGGTAAATACCGTAGTATCTTAACTCACTTGGATGATAACCGTGATATTGGGAGTATGGGCGCTGCGCATCGATACATCCAGCAGATGGGACAGGGTACCCGGTTTGTGAATGGTATGGAGTTCATCCGTCGTGGACAATCTAAGATGGCCGCAGGGTTGATTGCAGACTCTGTTGATGATGCCGTTGCAGGTAATGCCAAAGCAGTGGAGAGTATGCGCCGGTTCGGACTAACGGATGACCTGCTCACACGCTTACGCAGTGCTACAGCGAACAATCCTGATATGCGCATGTGGCCTGATAATGTACGTGTAGAGATTGAGACCGTGTCGCATAACATGGCGGATGCACTAGTGCTGGAGAATCGCTTAGGTGAGATTCCTGCTTGGATGCAATTCAGCTCAGTTGGTAAGGTCGTGCTGCCGTATATGACGTTCGTAGCGGGTACATGGAATAAGATTCTCCTCCGCACGGCAAGGTTGGACGGTACCTCCGGCGTAGCTATGGCTATGGCGTACCAAATGCCACTAACCACTATTGCTGCGGCTGCAAGTATGGGTATTGGTAACAAGGACTTTACTCCAGAGGCGCTGTTAGCTAAGACCATTACACAGATTCCTATGATGAGTTGGTTGGGTACCGCTGTTGATATGGTAGCAAATGGCCCCACTAATAGCATTGCAGCTCTTTCTATAGTAGATAAGGCACATACTGCTATGTCTGGAATCAGTAAGGGTGAGATTAATCCAGAAACTTTAATTAAGGCTGTGCCATTCCTGAGTATTCTGCCGGGAGTGCGTCTCATGGGCGCAAGCATGGCAGACGACGATGAATAAGGAGGCAAGATGTACTCAGTACAAGTGCAAGTCTCTGACGGCACACTATCAATAATCAATCTCAGTATTGAATACTTTGCCCGTGAGGATATTACACTCTATAGAAACTTAGAGATTGTGCCGCTAGTACTGGGCACGGATTGGCAATGGGATACAGATACACGTATTAATTTGCTAACGGGTACTCCGGTACCCGCAGGCGAAAGTATTACAGTACGACGTAATACCAATAAAGAACGGGCGTACAATATATATGATGGTGGTGCAGCGTTTAGCCGGGAGACATTAGACGAGAACTTCCGCCAGATAATTTATCTGGCACAGGAGTTCACAGAGGGTAACGGCTTAACAGGTCTGTTCTTTCCCCTTGATATGCACGGGTTCAAGATAACTAATCTTGGAGACGGTACGCTTGACGCTGATGCCATAAATAAAGGGCAGCTAGATGTCGTTGGGGACCGGGTATCTAATCTAGAGAACTCCTTTATTACTGGGACAGTGTCTTACCCATGGTATGTAGAAACGGACGCGTCTACAGACACATTTACTCCCGGTTTTACATTCGACAAGGCAGCTGTGTATATTAATGGCGTATGCCAAGTACCGGAATACAGTTATATTGTAACCAACAATACTGTGCTTCTCGCAGAGCCAGTACCGGAAGGTACTCTGGTATTTATGCGTTTAGGGGAAGACGTAGACAGCTCTACCGGATACGTAACAGCATCTGCCTTTGCAATGGCAGTGGCTACATTAGGTGGACGCATCACTGCTAACTCTGATGATATTAATGTGCTGGAAGAGGGTAAGGCCAACAAAGGTGCTAATTCCGATATTACATCCTTATCTGGGTTAACTACAGCCCTGAGCATTGCACAGGGTGGTACAGCAGCAACAACAGCATCCGGTGCGCTCACGAACTTAGGCGCAGCCGGTTCGGGTGTTAATACAGACATCACTACACTGAACGGACTTACTGGTGGTATTAAAGGCGTAGTCACGAATACTGCTGCTGGTGTGGGTATCGTTGGCGAGCAGCTATCTGCTGTAACAGGCTCAGCGGTTACACTGACCTCCGCCACGGTGGCCAACGTTATTACTCTTGTACTAACGCCGGGGGACTGGGAAGTTAATTGTAACTTGCAGCTAATTAACTCTGGTGCAGTCACATCGCGTTCCTTTGGAGTTAGTACTACATCTGTTACCCTACCAAGTAACTGGTTCGAGAGGTACTCCACCACTGCTAACCTTACAGCAGGTACAACTAACATTGCTGGTACGACTTACCGATTGAATATATCAGCGAACACAACTGTGTACTTGGTTGCAAACATTACTTTTGCAGGTACTTGTACGGCTAATGGACATATCAGGGCGCGACGTATGCGCTAAGGAGTTACAATGGCAGCATCACAAGGTGCTTTAGGTGAACTTCACCAGATGTTAGCAGAGGTGCTGCTGGATGATTTAAAGCAGTCTAAGGCGGAGGGTATTCCATTACCCGCAGCTAACCTAGGCGTTATCCGACAGTTCCTAAAAGATAATGAGATTACAGCAACAGTGGATGCAGATGATATGCGCAGGTTACGTGAGGAGTTCCAGACAGACTTGGCCGATAAGCGCAAAGAGCGTAAGGCTAGTCTCACCCAAGCTCTGGATGATGATGCGTACTCCGCAATTCTACAGTAAGGAGATGTATGCAGGAGCGTAAGCTACGAAGATTAACTATGATTGCTCAGAGCATATCAGAGTGGGCTGACCGCCCTGCAAGCATGCCAGCCGACCTCCGCGAAGAGTACGGGTACATGCTACAGGCTGTGTTCAGTGAGTTCGAAGACTTTGCCGACTTGGGGATGCGCTTCTTAGGTTTCCCCCTGACAGATATGCAGCGGGATATTGCTAAGTACATGCAGTACGGTCCGAGACTGAGTATGGTGGCTGCCCAGCGTGGTGAGGCTAAGAGTACACTAGCGGCTTTATTCGCAGTGTGGTCCCTCATCCAAGATTGGGACCACCATATCCTAATCGTATCAGGAGGTGAAGCACAAGCTTCTGAGGTAGCGTCTCTGGTCATTCGTCTAATTGAGCAGTGGGGTATACTGTGCTACTTGCGGCCTGATAAGTCCCGTGGGGACCGTACGTCATATGAGCACTACGATATACACCTTGACCTGAAACCACTGAATAAATCACCCAGTGTGGCCTGCGTGGGCATTACTGCATCTCTACAGGGTAAGCGTGCAAAGCTACTCATCCCAGATGACATTGAGACTACTAACAATGGCCTTACAGCATCCAGCCGCGAGACATTACTACTGCGCTCCAAAGAGTTTGCAGCGATTAATACGCATGGTAAGATTCTGTACTTGGGTACACCTCAGACTAAGGATAGTATCTATCGTACGTTGATAGGTCGTGGGTACGAGCTGCGTATCTGGCCGGGTCGAGTACCCACCTCAGAGGAGGAGCAACGTTATGGTGCAACATTAGCTCCGTATATTCTGGACATGATTCAGAATGGTGTAGCTCGTACCGGTTACGGTATTGATGGTAAGCGAGGTCCGGTGACTGACCCCGGTCGGTACACAGAGAGTGATTCAGATGAGAAGGAGCTGGACTTTGGCCCCGAGGGGTACCAACTACAGTACATGCTGGACACTTCTCTATCCGACGCCCAACGTACCCGTATTAAGCTCTCTGACGCTATTGTAGCAGCTTTGGGCACAGATGCTGCACCAGACACCTTGTACTACGCTGCATCCCCGCAGAATCGCGTACAGAGCGTTCCTGACGTTATTAGTCAGGAGATACTGTACAACGTAGCAGGTTCCGGTGAGCTTATGCTCCCGTACCAGCACAAGATTATGATTGTGGACCCAGCCGGTAATGGTGGAGATGAGGTGGCCTTTGCTTGCGGAGGGGCACTGAATTCGTACATCCATCTATTCGGGGTAGGTGGTTTACAGGGCGGTTTAGTAGAGGAGAACTGTAACCAGTTACTGGATTACTGTGAAGAGTTCGGCATTACTGATATTGTGATGGAAGCAAACATGGGACATGGTACCGCAAGTATGGTGCTGTTGAACGTCATTGCTAAGCGTAAGCTAACGCACATCGGTGTCCGAGATATCTACGCCAAGGGGCAGAAGGAACGTCGCATCATTGACACACTCAGCCCAGTATTCCGTAGACACAAGTTCGTTATTCATGAGCGAGCTATTGAAATGGATGCTGAGTATTATAACCGGTACAGCCGCGATAAGCGTGCTCTGTACTCCTTGTTCTTCCAGTTGGCAGGTATCACCTACGACCGTGGTTCCCTTGCTAAAGACGACCGCGCTGATGCCGTTGCCCACTTGGTGAATGAGTTAAAAGGTTTCATCAGTGTTGATGAGGATAAAGAAGCACAGAAGGAGCAGAGTAAGCTTGTACGCGCCTTCTTGAATAACCCTATGGGTTACGCACAACAGAGTACACGTAGGCCCATCCGGGGCACACGACAACGACTACATTAAGGAGATACAATGGCTATTGCAACTGGTACCACTACCGCACAGGCTAATAACATGGCAATGCGTGACGCAACACT
>CATOTO010000177.1:0-51243 GCA_951812925.1 Calliopum simillimum | reverse complement strand
GCATGTCAGCGCTGCCGTCGTTGCTGAGGTAGCCGGCATCGCGCACCGGGCCACGGGTGAACGGGTTTTGAAACAGGCTGCGTTTGATCACGCAGTTGGTCTGGCGCATCAGGCCGATCAGAAACACCACGTCGATCAGCGACGGGTGGTTGGCGACGATCATTTGGCCGGGGCGTCCGAGCTGTTCCGCGCCTTCGACGCTGTAGGTCAGCACGCCGACGCGCTGCATCAGGCGAATGAAGAACCAGAACAGCCGGCTGATGGTATGGCGGGCACGGCGCTGGTGTCGCGCCGCGCCGCCGGGCAGGCAACTGAGCAGCGGAAACACCAGCAGACGCAGACACAGGCCGCCCAGGCCGAACAGGAAAAAGCTCGCGGCGGTGGCGAACAGGCGCCAGTAGTAGGCGTCTCGGGGTTTGGCGTTCACAGCTTGCGTTGCCAATTCCATACTCGGTTCTTCCAGGCATGTTGGCAGGCGCCCTGTTCAGTGAGCAGGGTGCGCAGCAGGTTCAGCGCGTGGGGCCACTGGGCGACAGTCGAGGGTTGGACAGTGCTGCCGGTGAGTTCCAGCTGCCACTCGTCGCCGGGTGTAAGCAGCAGGCCGAGGGCATAGGGGAACGGTACGTCGTGGATCCAGCCGGCATAGGCAGCGGGCGGCTGTTCTTCGGTGATCACCAGCAACACCGCCGGCGCGCCTTCGTTGAGCAGCGCGGCGGCTTCGAGTACGCCGTGTTCGAGGCCATCACCGGCGGCGGCGAGGGCGGTCATTTCGCTGGTCTCGTTGCGCAGGATCGACCACAGCCCCACCACCGCATTGTGCACTGACAGACTGAACTGGGTGGGCGACAGGGGCGCTTCATTGGCCAGGTCACTGAGGATGTCGAGGGTGCGAGGGGTTTCGCCATGCCGGGAAATAAACACCAGCGGCAGGTCCGGCAGGCCCTCGGCCAGCGGCCAGCCCACGCTGAACGCCATGCGCGCCAGGCGGCTGAGGCGCCGACGCTGCATGGCCGGTAAAAATGATACGTCAGGGGAGGCTTCGCTGGCGGGCAGCAACACCGGGGCCCGGCACCAGGCGTGCCAGTCGTCCGCGCTGTCGAGACCTGGAGCCCAGGCGCGCCATTGGGCGATGCTGAAGTTGATCACTGAGAAGTTATCCCGCCCCTGCGGGCTTCCATGTGCCACCGATGCCCCGGTTTTCCGGGACGGCGAAGGGCCGAATGGCGCGCATTATCCCGGTGCTGCGGGGTTCTAGCAAACATTGGTAAATAATTGTTCACGATTTATTGAACTTTGCCTGGGAAGGGTTATGGATTGTGCTTGACCGCCGACAGGAATGGGTTGTCGGACTTTTCCTTTTTTAGCGTATGGGGCTGGCCTCCAATGCGTTGATCAACGAGGTAGCGAACAGTCGCTTTTGCCCTCTACACTCGGGCATTCATTGATACCCGGAGGTTTTCCCATGCGGCGTGTGGTGTTCAATCAAAAAGGCGGGGTCGGCAAGTCCAGCATCGCCTGCAACCTGGCGGCGGTCAGCGCCAGCGAAGGCTATCGAACGCTGTTGGTCGACCTCGATGCACAAGCCAACTCTACCCAGTACCTCACCGGGCTGACCGGCAACGATATCCCCATGGGGATCGCCGATTTTTTCAAGCAAACCCTGTCTTCCGGGCCGTTTTCCAAGAAGAACAAGGTGGATATCTACGAAACGCCGTTCGACAACCTGCATGTGATTACCGCAACGCCGGAACTGGCCGACCTGCAACCCAAGCTGGAGGCCAAGCACAAGATCAACAAACTGCGAAAGTTGCTGGACGAGTTGAGCGAAGATTACGACCGCATCTACCTCGACACGCCGCCGGCTCTGAACTTTTATGCGGTGTCGGCGCTGATCGCCGCCGATCGTGTATTGATCCCCTTTGACTGCGACAGTTTTTCGCGCCAAGCCCTCTACGGCCTGCTGGCGGAAATCGAAGAGTTGAAGGAAGACCACAATGAAAGCCTCGAAGTGGAAGGCATCGTGGTCAACCAGTTCCAGGCCCGGGCGAGCCTGCCGCAGCAGATGCTGGACGAGTTGATCGCCGAAGGGCTGCCGGTGCTGCCGGTGTACCTGGCCAGTTCGGTGCGTATGCGCGAGTCGCACCAGGAGAGCAAACCGCTGATTCACCTGGACCCACGGCACAAGCTGACGCAGCAGTTTGTGCAGTTGCATAACTTGCTTGAGAGCACTTGAGTTTTAAGTGCGCTGCACAACCCTGTGGGAGCTGGCTTGCCTGCGATGGCATCACCTGGGTTTAGCTGAAAGACCGAGTCGCCTGCATCGCAGGCAAGCCAGCTCCCACACAAGCCAGCTCCCACACAAGCAGCTCAACTCTCAACCGGGTTTACACCCCCTGGCTTCGCAACCAGCTCATCAACTGCGGCAATGGAAAAGCTCCACTCTGGCGCGCCACTTCCCGGCCATTCCTGAACAGGATCAAACTCGGAATCGACCGAATCCCCAGCTGCGCCGACAGTTGCTGGTTCGCTTCACTGTCCAGCTTGGCCAGCCGGCATTTGCCCTCGAGCTGCCCGGCCGCCTGCTCGAATACCGGCGCAAACGATTTGCACGGCCCACACCACTCGGCCCACACATCCACCAGCAAAGGCAAGTCGCCCTTGATCTGGCTGGCGTAATCGCCCTGTTTCAGCTCAAACGGCTTTTTCAGCAACACCGGCTGTTTGCAGCGCCCGCATTTGGGGGCATCGCTCAGGCGTTCACTGGGGATGCGGTTGAGGCCATTGCAATGAGGGCAGGGGATTACAAGCGGTTCGGACATGGTGGGCTCCTCGGATTTGGCCAATGGGTTCAATCTGGAGCCGGACGGTCGGTTTATCAAGCCTCTACAAGAAGTGACAACCCATGAACGACGATCTAAAACTCGCGATTGACACTGGCCCTTTGTTTCATCGCTGCTGACCAAGCCCCAAAACGAACGCGACTATGACGGCTTGGTGAAAGCGCTCGATGATTTACTCGATATTGTGGGCGAAAGCGAAGCTCACCCGCTGAAAGGGCTGCTGGATATCATGGCTGACTGGATCGAAGGCTACGATCATGAGCATCGCCCAATGCCCGTCGCCAGCGGGGTCGACGTGTTGCGCTCGATGATGCGAGAGCATGGCCTGAGACCCGGCGATCTTTCGGGCATTGGCACCCAGGCCGTCGTCGCTGAAATCGTCGACGGCAAACGCCAGCTCAACCTGCGGCAGATCCGCTGGCTGGCGGAGCATTTTGGCGTGTCGGTGGAAACTTTTATCTAGATGCGCCTTTGAATACATACACACAGGTGTCGTCCACCACCCCTGCCTTATCGACCCGCGCATTGGACAGCACCGCCTCGCATTCGAACCCGCACCGCTCTGCCACCTTGATGCTGCGGGTGTTGCGGCGGGCGGTGGTGAGGTCGATTCGTTTGGCGTTGAAGAACTCGACGGCAAGGTCGCGCACCAGGGCGCAGGCTTCGCTCGCGTAGCCTTTGCCCATGCTGTCGGTGCCGATCCAGTAGCCGATTTCCAGGTGAGGGATGCGCAGGTCGCGGATAAACAGGCTGATGCAGCCGACCAGTGCGTCGGAACTGTTTTCGATAATCAGGAACTTGTATTCGTTCTGATCGGCGTTGAAGTTATCCACAGCCGTTTGCAGGTTGGCGCGGGCATCTTCCAGGCTGTTGCGGCCTTTTGCCCACACCAGAAAGTCGGTGTGGGGTTGGGTGAAATCCTGGATCAGCCGGTGCATCTGTGCTGCTTTGTCTATTGTCGGCGCGGCAAGCTGTAAATGGGTGCTGCATAACAGTGCTGCTGGTATGTCGGAAAACCTCACGATCCGTCTCCTTACGACGAACAACTAATCTCCAAATGCTTGCCCCAATCCGGCGGGCGCTGTGCGTACTGCTCCATCCCCGCCTGTTCTTCGAACGGTTTTGTCAGCACCTCATGCAACCGCCTTACCTCGCTGTAATCCCCCGCCTCGGCGGCGGCGATGGCGTTTTGTGCGAGGTAGTTGCGCAGGATGTACAGCGGGTTGACCGCGTGCATCCGCGCACGTCGCTGTTCTTCGCTGTATTCGCCATCCCGCGCAACGCGGGCCTTGTACAGGTCGGCCCAGGCATCAAAACCGGCCATGTCGACAAAATCATCGCGCAAGCGCGCCACGGCCAATGTCGCCGACTCATCCCCCAGACGGCGGAAGAACAACGTGTAGTCCACGCCACTGTTCTGCATCAGCGCGAGCAGCCGCTCCACCAGTTTCTGGTCCTCATCTTCGGCGGTGGTCAGCCCCAGTCTGCGGCGCATCAGGTCCAGGTAGTGGGCCTGGTACAGCGGCAGGTAAAGGCCCAAGGCCTCTTTCAAGGCATCCACGCTGATAAACGGAGTGAGCGCCTGGGCCAGCGCGCTGAGGTTCCATTGGCCGATGGGCACCTGATTGCTGAAGGAGTAGCGCCCTTCGTGATCGGAGTGGTTGCAGATGAAGTGCGCATCAAAATCGTCGAGAAACGCGAACGGGCCAAAGTCGAAGGTAATGCCGAGGATCGACATGTTGTCGGTGTTCATCACGCCATGGCAGAAGCCGTATGCCTGCCACTTGGCGATCATCTCGGCGTTGCGTTCGACGATTTCGCGGAACATGGCCAGGTACGGCTCGGGCTGCTCGCGGCATTCGGGGTAGTGCAGGTTGAGTACGTGTTCGGCCAGTTGGGCCTGCTGCTCGGTTTTTTTGGTGTAGTAGAAATACTCGAAATGCCCGAAGCGGATATGGCTGGGCGCCAGGCGTAACACCATCGCGCCGCGTTCCTGTTTTTCGCGCCACACCGGCGTGCTGGAGCCGATCACGCACAATGCGCGGCTGCTGGGGATGCCCAGGGCATGCAGGGCTTCGGAGGCGAGGAACTCGCGAATCGAGGAGCGCAGCACGGCGCGACCATCGCCCATGCGCGAGTAAGGCGTCATGCCGGCGCCCTTCAAGTGCAGGTCCCAGTGCTCGCCGGCCGCGTTATACACCTCACCCAGCAGCAGCCCGCGACCATCACCCAATTGCGGGCTGTAGCCGCCGAACTGATGCCCGGAATAGACCATCGCCCGGGGTTCTGCTTCTTCCCACAGCTTATGGCCGCTGAACAGTTCGGCAAACACCGGGGTTTGCGCCACGGCCGGGTCAAGGTCGAGCAATGCCAGGGCGGCATCGCTCGCCACCACGAGGCGTGGTTCGTCGAGGGGCTCTGGCAGCACGTGGGTTGAGAACGCATCGCCCAGGCGTGCGAAGCGGTTGTCGAAGGTCAGTTCGTCGAGGGCTTTCACCGGCCATCTCCAGCAGAATGTCCGAGCATTCTGCTGGGGAAGGGCGATTTAGTCGAGTTTGCTGGGCGGCGGTTCCGGTGCGTCCACCACGTTGGCGGCAGGCGGCTCGGGTACTTCAGGCTCTGGAATCGGGCCAGCGAGGGTCTTGCGCTCGTCTTCCACCGGGACCAGTTTGTATTCCTGGCCGTGCATGTTTTTCAGGTACACCTCCATCTGGCGGAACGAGATGTTGATGTGCTGCTTTTTGAATTCGCTGTTGATGTAGCGGTTGACCTCGTCCAGCACCGGGTTGCGGTCGCCCAGGTCGCGCACGTGCATGCGCAGCTCGTGGTCGAGGGTGCTTTCGCCGAAGTTGAGGAAATACACGTGGGGCTCCGGGTCCTTCAGCACCCGTGGGTTTTCCCGCGCGGCCTTGAGCAGCAATTCCCTCACCAGATCCAGATCGGAGCCGTAGTCCACACCCAGTTTCAAGGTGACACGGGTGATGGTGTCGGTCAGCGACCAGTTGATCAGTTGCCCGGTGATGAAGGTTTTGTTCGGGACGATGATGTCCTTGCGGTCGAAGTCGGTGATGGTAGTGGCGCGGATGCGGATCTTGCTCACCGTGCCCGACAGGTTGCCGATGGTGATGGTGTCGCCAATGCGCACCGGACGCTCGAACAGAATCATGATGCCGGAGATGAAGTTGGCGAAGATTTCCTGCATCCCGAAGCCGATACCCAGCGACAGCGCCGCGACCAGCCACTGCAACTTGTCCCAGCTCACGCCGAGGGTGGCCAGGGTGGACACAATACCGAAACCGGCAATCACGTAGGACAGCAGGGTGGTAATGGCGTAGGCGCTGCCCTGGGCCAGCTCCAGCTTGGACAGCACCAGCACTTCGAGCAGGCCGGGCAGGTTACGCGCCAGGGCAAAGGTGATGCCGACGATGATCAGCGCGCCGAGCAGGTCGCCAATGCTGATGGGCACCATGCTGATATTGGCGCCGGTGCCGCTGGTGTATTCGTAGAGCGTGACGTTGTCGAGGTAGGAAAATACCGAAATCAGGTCCGACCACACCCAGTACAACGCGGCGATAAAGCCACCCAGCAGGGCCAGGCGGATCAGGCGCAGGGACTGTTCGTTGACCTTCTCGATGTCCAGGGTTGGCTCTTCAACCACCGCTTCGCCTTCACCGGCTTCCTTGGCGGCCTGGCGTTTGGCCAGGGCCCGCGCATACGCCAGGCGCCGCGCGGCGACGCTGAGCCAGCGCACGAACGTGGCTTCGATCACCAGCCACAGCATCAGCAGGTACAGGGTGTTGATCAAACGGTCGCTGAGTTTGAGCGCGGTGTAGTAGTAGCCGAAGCACACCGCGACAAACAGCGCGACGGGCAGGGCGGTGAACAGAATGCCCGCAGCCTTGCGAAACAGTGAAGCTTTCTCGTGGGTCGGGCTGTTGAGCAGCAGACGGCTCAGCAGCCAGGCCATCAAGGCGTAGCAGGTGAGTACCACGGCGATGCCCAGCACGTCGTCTGCCAGCGCCGCCGGTTGGTGTTCGGCAATCGCCACCACGGCCACCAGGGCCAGCACCACCAGCCCGAGCTTGCGTACCCAGCCCTGCAGGAATTGGACCTGGGGTTTCTCCCAGCGAAAGTGCAGTTCGGCCACACCGCCCGGGGCGAGGATGCGATAGGCGGTATAGAACACCAGCCACGCCTGGGCGAGCTGCAGCAGAGCCGAGCCCAGGTTGGCGTTTTGCCCACGGGCGTCGATCTGCAGCGCATACCCACACAGCGCCAGGCCCAGGGACACCGGCATCGCCAGCAGGATATTGATCAGGAGGGCCTGCGGCGTGTGCCACTGGCTGTCGCGCTTGAAGTGGCCGATGTCCAGGTGGACCCGGTTCAAACGGTGGTACAGCGCCTTGCGCCGCCACAGCAGTGCGCCGATCAACAGCAGCAAGGGCAGAAACAGCAGCGGGCGTTGAGTCAGGCCGTCATACAGTTCGCTGACGCTGGAAGCCCACGGCAGCGTGGTGACCTGCTTGCTCAGGTGCGCCGGCACGGTTTCCAGCCACTCGGCGTCCAGCGGCTTGTTGCTGGGGATCCAGAACATCTGCTCATCGAGCGTGGCGCGCAGGGTGGTGGCGGTGCTCAGCAGTTGTTTCTGGTTCAGTTGCAGGGTGATGGATTCGTTGAGCAGTGCGCTCAGCTCGCGGCTCAGGCGTTCGAGCAGGTCGCTGCGGGTGACCGCCAGTTCCAGCAGGGTGCGCCGCAGTTGCGGGGTGACATCGTCCGGCGGCTGGTTGGCCAGCAGGTTATCCACATAGGCACTGGGCGAACTGATCAACTCGCGCTGCTGGTTGACCTCGAACTGGTACAGGCGAATGTTGGCGATATCGTCGGCCAGGTCACGGTCCACGGTAAGGTGGGGCAGGGCCTGTTTCTGTTTATAGAGAATCTTGGAGAGCAGCAGGCTGCCCTTGAGCACGTTGATCTGCTCGTCCAGCGCCGAATCGCTTTGGGTGACGGTGTCCAGTTGCTGCTTGGTCTGCAGGTTTTTCTGGGTCAGGTCGTTGAGGCGGTCGGTACTTTTGAGCAGGTAGTCGGAGAGCTTGAGGTTCTCGGCACTTTCGGTCGCGAGGATGCTGCTGCCACCGGCTTTCTGCGCTTCGATGGACTGTTGGGTCACCGTCTGTTGCGACTGGGCCAGGCGTTTCTGGTTGATCAGCGTTTGCAGGTCCTGGATTTCCTGTTCCAGGCGTGCGGTTTTTTCCTGGATCAGGTCGTGCTGGCTGTTGCCCAGGTCCTGCAACTGGCTGTTGCCGGCCAGTTCCTGGCGACGCAGCGGGATCAGCGCATTCAGGGCGGCGAGTTCGGCGTTCAGTTGGTTGCGCTGGTCGGCGTTGATCGCCTTGCCGTTATCCTTGCCGGTCTTGAGGATCGAATTGATCTGCAGAATGCGCGTCTGGCTGCTGCTGATTTCGGTCTGGGCGCGTTCCGGGCGGGTCTGGGCGGCGATGGTCAGGCTGTTGGCATCGGCCAGCGCCTTTTGCAGATCACCTTGTTGCGTGGTGCGTTGCACCAGCAACTGTTCGAGCTGCGACACGGGCTGGTTGGCGTAGCGTTGGGCCACGGGGATCGGTTTGGTGGCCTTGAGGCGCGCCAGTTCGCGCTGATTGTCGATCGTCTCGCGCGGCGCTTCGGCCAGCTGGCGCTTGAGGTCGGCGAGGCGTTGCTCGTAATCCTGCCGATTGCCCAGGTAGGTCAGGGTCTGTTGCAGGATGCCCTGCAACGCCTTCATGTCGGCGTCGGGCAGCTTGCGGTCGGGCAGCTTGTCCAGGGTTTGCTGGATGGCATCGGCGCTGGGCGGTTCGGCAGCGTTGACGGTGCCGACACAAAGGGTCAGGCCCAGCAGGGCGGAAGCGAGAAAAGTGCGCAGGGTTGGCATAGAGACCGGTCGTGCTAGGTGGAGAATCGGGGGCGTCGTGGCCCCGCAGTTTAGAGGAAGAGTCCGGGACCCGGGCGACTTCCTTCGGGGAATTTGACGCCGACTTTTCCGATTCTGTTCCCGTCCATGACGGCGACCGTCCACAAGGTGTTGTTCCACTCCACCTGGTCGCCCACCACTGGCGCGCCGCCGACTTTCTGCGTAATGAAGCGGCTGAGCGGCATGTCCGGGTCGATGCCGTCGAGCTTGAGCCCGTACAGCGCCGAGACCGCGCCCAGCTGGGCGTCGCCTTCAAGAACGAAGTCGCCGAAGAAGCGCAGGTCGAGGCCGCGTTGTGGCGCCTGGCTGAACAGTTTGCCGAGGGCCGGCAGGTTGTGTTCGTGGCCGATCACGCAGAGCAGATCGCCCACTTCCAGCACCGTACTACCCGACGGATGGAGCAGTTGCTGGCCACGGAACAGCGCGGCAATCCGTGTGCCCTCGGGCATTTTCAGCTCACGCAGGGCCGCGCCGATGCACCATTTTTCCGCGCCCAGGCGGTAGACGAACAGCTCCCACTCGCTGGTGACGTGTACTTCCAGGGCGGCGCGGGAGATGGGCGCGGGGTCTGGCGGAACCGTGACTTTGAGCAGCTTGGCCACCCACGGCAGGCTCGTGCCCTGCACCAGCAGCGAGACCAGCACGATAAAGAATGCCAGGTTGAAATACAGCTGCGCATGGGGCAGGCCAGCCATCAGCGGAAACACCGCGAGGATGATCGGCACCGCGCCGCGCAGGCCGACCCAGGCGATAAAGGCTTTTTCGCGGCCATGGAAGGCCTTGAACGGCAGCAGGCCGACCATCACCGACAGCGGCCGCGCAAACAGGATCATCCACAGCGCCAGCCCCAGCGCGGGCAACGCGATAGGCAGCAAATCATGGGGCGTTACCAGCAGGCCCAGTACCAGGAACATGCCGATCTGTGCCAGCCAGGCCATGCCGTCGAGCATATGCAAAATGCCATGACGGCTGCGCACCGGTCGGTTGCCGATCACCAGGCCGCACAGGTAAACGGCGAGGAAGCCACTGCCGTGCAGGGCGTTGGTCAGGGCGAACACGAACAGGCCGCCGGCGATCACCAGGATCGGGTACAGGCCCGCCGCCAGGTTGATGCGGTTGACCATCTGCAGCATCAGCCAGCCGCCGCCCAGGCCGATGATGCCGCCGATGCCGAACTCGCGCACCAGGTGCGTCAGCAGGCTCCAGTGCAGGCCGGTCTGGCCGCTGGCGAGCATGTCGATCAGGGTGACCGTGAGAAACACCGCCATCGGGTCGTTACTGCCGGATTCGATTTCCAGGCTGGCGGTGACCCGCTCGTTCAGGCCCTTGCCGCCCAGCAGCGAAAACACGGCTGCGGCGTCGGTGGAGCCGACAATCGCGCCGATCAGCAGGCCTTGAATGATATTGAGGTCGAACAGCCAGGCCGCCGCCATACCGGTGAGGCCAGTAGTGATCAGCACCCCCACCGTGGCCAGCGACAAGGCCGGCCACAGCGCCACGCGAAAACTCGCCACCCGCGTGCGCAGGCCGCCGTCGAGCAGGATCACGGCAAGGGCGAGGTTGCCCACCAGGTAGGCGGTCGGGTAGTTATCGAAGATGATGCCGCCGCCGTCGACGCCGGCGACCATGCCCACGGCCAGGATGATCACCAGAATCGGGATGCCCAGGCGGGACGAAAGAGAACTCACCAGAATGCTCGCACTCACCAGCAACGCGCCGATCAAGAACAGGCTGTTGATGGTTGTCGCATTCAAAGGCAGTTACTCCGTGAGCAAATAGGACAGGGCGCAAACTGACCATGCAGTCTGCGTGCCAGGGATTCTAACCTGTTGAATTGCTGCGCTGTCAAAAAGCTTCTTCTGATTCGCGCAGAGCAAATGGGGGAGTGGGCTTGCTCCCGATGGCCGTGTGTCGGTATCAAATGTACCGACTAACTATTTCAGGAAACCAATATTCCTGTGGCAAGCCCTAATGCCAGTCAGTCAAGCGCAGATCCTTGTGGGAGCGGGCTTGCCCGCGAAGGCGTCTGCCCAGCAACCATTGACGTTGCTGATCCACCGCTTTCGCGGGCAAGCCCGCTCCCACAGGGATTTTCGTCGCTTTGAGCATTGCGTCCGCTTGACTGAACGGCATTAGGGCAAGCCCGCTCCCTACCGTTCGAAGACCTTGCGGGCCCCACATTTTTGAACCGGTGCAGCCCGTCAGAGGCGGAAGCGGCCGACCATCCCGTTCAGATCCACCGCCAGGCGCGACAACTCGCCGCTGGCCGCGCTGGTCTGGCTGGCGCCGGTCGCCGATTGCACCGACAGGTCACGGATATTCACCAGGTTGCGGTCCACTTCCCGCGCCACCTGCGCCTGTTCTTCGGCGGCACTGGCGATCACCAGGTTGCGCTCGTTGATCTCCACAATCGCCGTGTTGATGGTGTCGAGCGACAGCCCCGCCCCTTTGGCGATGCTTAATGTCGATTCGGCGCGTTCGGTGCTGTTGCGCATCGAATCCACCGCGTGTTCGGTGCCGGACTGAATGCTGCCGATCATGCGTTCGATCTCGCTGGTCGATTGCTGGGTACGATGGGCCAGCGCCCGCACTTCGTCGGCCACCACGGCAAAGCCACGCCCGGCTTCTCCGGCCCGCGCGGCTTCAATCGCCGCGTTCAGGGCCAACAGGTTGGTCTGGTCGGCGAGGCCGCGGATCACGTCGAGTACCTTGCCAATATCGCGGGACTCATTGGCCAGTTCACCGATCAGGGTGGCGGTGGCTTGCACATCACCGCTCATGCGCTCGATGGCGCTGACGGTTTCCTGCACCAGGTCGCGGCCGTCACCGGCGGAGGTGGTGGCGTTGCGTGACGCTTCGGAGGTGCTGACGGCATTGCGCGCGACTTCTTCCACGGCGCTGGTCATCTCGTTGACGGCCGTGGCGGCCTGTTCGATTTCGTTGTTCTGCCGGGTCAGGCCACGGGCGCTTTCGTCGGTCACCACGTTCAGCTCTTCGGCGGCTGACGCAAGTTGGGTGGCGGAGCCGGAAATACGTTGCAGCGTGTCGCGCAGTTTTTCCTGCATCTTGGCCATGGCCGCCAGCAGGCGACCGGCTTCGTCGTTGCCGTCAACGTTGATTGGACGTGTAAGGTTGCCTTCGGCGATTTCTTCAGCGGCCTCCAGCGCCTGGGAGATCGGCGCGGTGATGCTGCGGGTCAGCAGCCAGGCGAACAGCACCGTCATCAGGGTGGTGATCAGCAGCAGGCCCACCACCAGATTGAAGGCCGAGCTGTACTGATCCGTAGCCTCCTGATTGGTGGCCAGTGCCATCTTGTTATTGAGGTCGAGCAGACGCGCCAATACCGCATTGACCTGCTCGGAG
The DNA here is from genome assembly GCA_951812925.1 of Calliopum simillimum. NCBI lineage: Eukaryota > Metazoa > Arthropoda > Insecta > Diptera > Lauxaniidae > Calliopum > Calliopum simillimum. The sequence goes on along the minus strand of CATOTO010000177.1, from coordinate 39,072 downwards.
TTGCTCAGCAGCTCGGTGTTGAGCAATACGCGCAGTTCGTCGATCTGGTTGGCCTGGGACAGGCTCTTCATGCGCGCTTCGATCTGGTGGTACTGGCCGAGCAAGCGCACGTAATCGTCGTAGGCAGCGCGTTCTTCCTGGCCTTCGATCAGCTTTTCATAGACGCCCTGGGCCGAGCGGATCTGCTGATTGCGCAGGTCGAAGGCTTCCAGGGTTTTTTGCTGCACCTCCGGCTCGCGGTTGGTCAGCAGGCGGTACGACAGCACCCGCAGGCGCAGGGTCAGTTGGGTGAAGTCATCAAGGGCGCGAATGCTGGGCACGCTGGCCAGGGTGATGTCTTCGGTGGCCGCGCGAATCTTGCTCATCTGGTTCAGGGCGAACACGCCGAGAAACAACATGAGTGCACCAATCAGCGCAAAGCCTAAAAACGCGCGCGGCGCGATATTCATATTACGAAGAGACATGCTGGAATCCTGGGGTGAAGCGCGATCCATGCGGCCATGAGACGGGGTATGCCTGCGCTATCGGCGCGGTGGCCGAAGTCTGAAGTGGGCGTGCGCTTTTGTCGCAGCCGGTCAGGGGTTTGACCGATTCAGGAACCAGATGGGGTAATTGCAGTCACTAAGGCTCGAACGCGCGTCCGGGCCCCTGAATATCGGGCCGCGCGCCGGGGATAACCCCTGGCATCCGAGGTGAATTTTCTTTATCGTCACCGCCCTTTTAAAAAGCTCGAGAAATCAAAATGTTAGAAGCATCCCTCAGCCAACTGGAACAACTGGTCAGCGACTTGGTACAACACAATCAAGACCTGCTGAGCAGCAACGAATCCCTCAAGGCCGAACTGGCCAGTGCCAGGGATGAAAACGACAGCCTGCAACTGAACCTGATGGAGCAGGAAGAAAAGCACGGCGCCACCGCCGCGCGTATCCAGGCCTTGGTTGAGCGCGTGAGCGCAGGGCCTGTCAGCGCATGAGTGATGGGATAAAGGTCGTTTCGATTCTCGGTGAGGATTACTCGATCAAGGCGCCGGCCGGGGAAGATCAGACCCTGTTGCACGCCGTGACGATGCTCAAGGCATCCCTGGCCACTACCAAGAAAAAGTACCCGACCCTGATCGGTGACAAGTTATTGGTACTGGCCGCGCTCAATCTGTGCGCCGAGCAGATCGAAATGCAGCAGCGCCACCAGCAGGAACTCGACCGTTACCAAGAGCAAGTCAGCGCCACGGTCGAAGTGATTTCCAAGGCGATCCAGTCCTAGAACCACTCATCCTGCATCCCCAGGCACGTGTCGTCGCGCGCCTCCAGAATGTCCAGTTCGTGATGGCAACCCGGTACTTCCCAGGTCAGGAAGTACCGGGCGGCCTGGAGCTTGCCTTTATAGAAGGCCGCGTCCGCGGCATTGCCTTTGGCCAGCCCTTCCTCGGCGCGAATCGCCTGTTCCAGCCAGCGCCAGCCGATCACCGTGTGCCCGAACACTTTCAGGTACAGCGCCGAGTTCGCCAGGCTGCTGTTGACCTTGCCCTGGGCGAGATCGGTAAGCAGACCAATCGTTACGGTTTGCAGGCGGTTGACCAACTGTTCCAGTGGTTCACGCAGCGCGGTCAGTGACGCGTATTGCTGGGCTCGTGCGCCGGTCTCGGCGACCAATCGAATCAGCTGCTTGAGGCCAGCACCGCCATTCTGCGCCAGCTTGCGCCCCAGCAAGTCCAGCGACTGAATGCCGTGGGTGCCCTCGTGAATCGGGTTCAAACGGTTGTCGCGGTAATACTGCTCCACCGGGTATTCGCGGGTGTAGCCATGGCCGCCAAGGATCTGGATCGCCAGTTCGTTGGCCTTGAGACAGAACTCCGAAGGCCAGGATTTGACGATGGGGGTGAGCAGGTCCAGCAGTTCGTGGGCGCTCTTGCGCTCGGCTTCGGTGTGCAGGGTCGTGGTGTCATCAAACAGCCGCGCGGCATAGAGGCCGAGGTCGAAGGCGCCTTCGACGTAGGCTTTTTGCGTCAGCAGCATGCGCTTGATGTCAGCGTGCTGGATGATCGCGACCGGCGCCGTTGCGGGGTCTTTGCTGTCAGGCAGCCGGCCCTGCGGGCGTTCGCGAGCATATTCCAGCGAATAGAGGTAACCGGCGTAACCGAGCATTACGGCGCCCATGCCCACGCCAATCCGCGCTTCGTTCATCATCTGGAACATGCAGCTCAGGCCCTGGTGCGGTTTGCCCACCAGATAGCCGACGCAGTTACCGTTATCGCCGAAGTTGAGCGCGGTTGAAGTGGTGCCACGCCAGCCCATCTTGTGAAACAGCCCGGCCAGCAGCACATCGTTGCGCTCGCCCAGGCTGCCGTCGTCGTTGACCAGGAATTTGGGCACGATAAACAGCGAAATGCCCTTCACCCCGGCCGGCGCATCCGGCAGCTTGGCCAGCACCATGTGCACGATGTTTTCCGACAGCGGGTGGTCGCCGCCGGAGATAAAGATCTTGTTGCCCTTGAGGCGGTAGCTGCCGTCAGCCGCAGGCTCGGCACGCGTACGAATATCCGACAGGGACGAACCGGCATGGGGTTCAGTGAGGGCCATGGTGCCGAAGAAGCGCCCGTCGATCATCGGTTGCAGGAAGCGCTGTTTCTGCTCCTCGGTGCCGAAACTCTCGATCAGGTTGGCGGCGCCCATGGTCAGGAACGGGTAAGACGTGGACGCCGCGTTAGCCGACTGGAAGTGCGCGAAACAGGCTTGCGACAGCAGGGTGGGCAGTTGCATGCCGCCCGCTTCGAAACTGCGTGCGGCATTGAGAAAGCCCGCTTCGAGAAACGCGTCCACGGCCGGTTTGACTTCCGGAATCAGGATGGCCTTGCCGTCTTCGTAGCGCGGTTCGTTTTCGTCGTTTTTGCGGTTATGCGGCGCGAAATATTTTTCGGCAATGGAGCGCGCGGTGCTGATGGCCGCATCGAAGGTTTCGCGGTTGTGCTCGGCAAACCGCTCGCGCTGGGTCAGGCCCTCGGCATCGAGGACTTCATACAGCTCAAAAGCCAGATTGCGGGAACTGAGCAGCGTCTCGGACATGGCGGATTACCTTCTAAGGGAATGGCCTGAGTCTAAGTGCGCCAATAGAGGCTGGATAGCAAGATTGATTTGCGTGATGGAAGGGCAGAACGCAGACCCAATGTGGGAGGGGGCTTGCTCCCAATGGCGGCGTGTCAGTCACACAAGGGTGACTGACACGCCGCCATTGGGAGCAAGCCCCCTCCCATATTTTTACAGCGTTTCGTCAGTTAGCCGATGGTCATCAGGCTGGCGTTACCGCCTGCCGCGGCGGTGTTCACGCTCAACGCGCGCTCGATGACCAGGCGTTCCAGGGCAATCGACGTTTCGCCCTGTGACAAACCATGCACCCCGACAATCGCCCCGCCACGCTGCGCCACTTGCTGGCACACCGCTCGCAGTTGGTCGGAGTCGCCATGGTGCAGGACTGCGTCGAACACCACCTCGTCCCTGGTCCAGTCGGCCACGCGCTTGATCTTCGCCTGAATGTCCTTCGGCAAGCGTGGGAACAAGGCCTTGGTCAGGTCGGTTTCCGGCCATACCGCCGAGCCGCCCACCGCCAGTACCGCCGCCAGTTGTGTCAACAGGTCGCCCTCTATTTGCGCCAGGCACAACACGTGCTCACGGGGCAGGATGGCGTAGCTGTTGCGCTCGCCGGTCGGGCCGGCCAGTGAGCGGGTGATGCCGCTTTGCGACTGCGCGGCGAACTGGGTGCACAAAGTGCTCAGTTCACTGAGCGTGTTGCTGTCGGCCCAGGTTTTCAGGGCGTTCAGTGGCTGGCTCATGGCATCGCGCAGACGTACGTCCGGTGCGGCCAGGTTGTCGCCGCGCACGAAGGACTGCTCGATGGCATCCGTAGGACGGGTCGACAGCAAGCGGTACAGGTACAACGGGCCGCCGGCTTTCGGACCGGTGCCCGACAGGCCTTCGCCGCCGAACGGCTGCACGCCAACCACGGCACCCACGATATTGCGGTTGACGTAGACGTTACCGGCATTGACGTTGTCGATCACCTTGGCGATGGTCTCGTCGATGCGGGTGTGCACGCCCAGGGTCAGGCCGTAGCCGGACGCGTTGATCTGGCTGATCAACAGGTCGATCTCTTTGCGCTTGTAGCGCACCACGTGCAGCACCGGACCGAAGATCTCCCGTTGCAGTTCGTCGAAGCTTTCCAGCTCGATCAGGGTAGGCATCACGAAAGTGCCGCGCTTGATCTCTTCGCCGTCGGCAATCGCCACCTGATAGACGTTGCGGCCTTTGTCGCGCATGGCCTGGATGTGTTTCTCGATGCCGGCCTTGGCGTCGGCGTCGATCACCGGGCCGATGTCCACCGACAGGCGTTCCGGGTTGCCCAGGCGGCATTCAGCCATGGCGCCCTTGAGCATTTCGATGACACGGTCTGCCGAATCTTCCTGCAAGCACAATACGCGCAGGGCCGAGCAACGCTGGCCGGCGCTGTCGAAAGCCGAGGACACCACGTCGATCACCACTTGTTCGGTGAGCGCCGACGAGTCGACGATCATCGCGTTCTGGCCGCCGGTCTCGGCGATCAGCGGGATCGGGCGGCCCTGGGCATCGAGGCGACCGGCGACATTGCGTTGCAGCAGGCGCGCCACCTCAGTGGAGCCGGTGAACATCACGCCTTTGACGCGCTCATCGCCCACCAGACGGGCACCGACGCTTTCGCCCTGGCCCGGCAGCAGTTGCAGCACGCCTTCGGGAATGCCGGCTTCGAGCAGGATGCGCACCGCTTGGGCGGCGACCAGCGGCGTCTGCTCAGCCGGCTTGGCCAATACCGGGTTGCCGGCGGCCAATGCGGCAGCGACTTGACCGCTGAAGATCGCCAGCGGGAAGTTCCACGGGCTGATGCACACCACCGGGCCCAGCGGGCGGTGGGCGTCGTTGGTGAAATCGTTGCGCGCCTGCACCGCGTAATAACGCAGGAAGTCCACGGCTTCGCGCACTTCGGCGATGGCATTGGCGAAGGTCTTGCCGGCTTCGCGGGCCAGCAGGCCCATCAGCGGCTGGATTTCGCCTTCCATCAGGTCGGCGGCGCGCTCCAGAATGGCGGCACGTTCGGCCGGCGGGGTGGCCTGCCAGATCGGTCCGGCGCTGATTGCGCACTGGATCGCATTGTCGACGTCTTCGACGGTGGCTTCTTGCACATGGCCAACGATATCACGCAGATCGGACGGGTTGAGCACCGCCGCCGCCGCCTGATCGCTGGAAGCGCAACCGAGCATCGGCGCGGCTTTCCAGTCATTGTGGGCCGTGGCAAGCAGGGCGCAGGACAGCGACGCCAGTCGGTGTTCGTTGGCCAGATCGATGCCGGCCGAGTTGGCGCGGTCGCTGCCATACAGGTCGCGCGGCAACGGAATGCGCGGGTGCGGCAGGCCGAAGCCGCCTTCCAGCGTGGCCATGTGCTCGATGCTGGCCACCGGGTCGGCCACCAGCTCCTGAATGGAGATGGACTGGTCGGCAATGCGGTTGACGAACGAGGTGTTGGCGCCGTTTTCCAGCAGGCGGCGCACCAGGTAGGCCAGCAATGTTTCATGGGTGCCGACCGGGGCGTACACGCGGCACGGACGGTTCAGCTTGCCCTCGGAGACCTTGCCCACCACCTGCTCGTACAACGGTTCGCCCATGCCGTGCAGGCACTGGAACTCGTACTGGCCGGGGTAATAGTTCTGACCGGCGATATGGTAGATGGCCGACAGAGTGTGGGCGTTGTGCGTGGCGAACTGCGGGTAGATGGCTTCCGGCACCGACAACAGTTTGCGCGCGCAGGCAACGTAGGACACATCGGTGTACACCTTGCGGGTATACACCGGGTAGCCTTCCAGGCCTTCGACCTGGGCGCGCTTGATCTCGCTGTCCCAGTACGCGCCTTTGACCAGGCGGATCATCAGGCGATGGCGGCTGCGGCGCGCCAGGTCGATCACATAATCGATCACGTACGGGCAGCGCTTCTGGTAGGCCTGGATCACAAAGCCGATGCCGTTCCAGCCTGTCAGCTGCGGCTCGAAGCACAGGCGTTCGAGCAGGTCCAGGGACAGCTCCAGGCGGTCCGCTTCTTCGGCATCGATGTTCAGGCCGATGTCGTACTGCTTGGCCAGCAGGGTCAGCGAGAGCAGGCGCGGGTACAACTCGTCCATCACGCGCTCGTACTGTGCACGGCTGTAGCGTGGGTGCAGGGCCGACAGCTTGATGGAGATGCCCGGGCCTTCATAAATCCCACGGCCGTGAGACGCCTTGCCGATGGAGTGAATGGCTTGCTCGTACGACGCGAGGTATTTCTGTGCGTCGTGTTCGGTGAGCGCGGCTTCACCGAGCATGTCGTAGGAATAGCGGAAGCCCTTGGCTTCGAACTTGCTGGCATTGGCCAGGGCTTCGGCGATGGTTTCGCCGGTGACGAACTGTTCGCCCATCAGGCGCATGGCCATGTCGACGCCCTTGCGGATCATCGGCTCGCCGCTCTTGCCGATGATGCGGCTCAGGGAAGAGGTCAAGCCTGCCTCGTTATGGGTGGCGACCAGCTTGCCGGTCAGCAGCAGGCCCCAGGTGGCGGCGTTGACGAACAGCGACGGGCTGTTGCCCAGGTGCGGGTGCCAGTTGCCGGTGCTGATCTTGTCGCGGATCAGCACGTCGCGGGTGCCCTTGTCCGGGATGCGCAGCAGCGCTTCGGCCAGGCACATCAGCGCCACGCCTTCCTGAGACGACAGGGAAAACTCCTGTAGCAAGCCCTGAACAATCCCTGCACGGCCGCCAGCGCTTTTCTGATTGCGCAGCTTCTCGGCAATCGAGGCGGCCAGCTTGTTGGTGGCTTCGGCCATCGACGCCGGCAGGCGTGCCTGTTCGATCAGCATCGGCACCACTTCCGGCTCCGGGCGACGGTACGCGGCGGTGATGGAGGCGCGCAGCACGGACTGGGGCAGGATGCTTTCGGCGAACTCAAGGAAGCATTGGTGTGCGTGGTCGGCCTGGACCTCGCCCGCTTCATCGGATTCCTTGCCGCTCAAACCGTTGAGTTCGGTCAGGGTTGCACCACCCTCCAGTTTCTCCAGGTAATTGAAAATCGCCTGCTTGATCAGCCAGTGCGGCGTGCGATCAATGGAGGTCGCCGCGGCCTTGAGGCGTTCGCGGGTCGGGTCGTCGAGTTTGACCCCAAGGGTGGTCGTAGCCATTTTTTTATCCTCATGGGTGCCACTAACCGAGTGGCATCTGCTGGCGGCAAGATTAGCGTTAGCACAGTCGAAGGTGCAACCGGGTGCAACCCTTTTTATGCATGAAACATTCGACGTTTCATCCGAAACATTCAGCGCATCGCTGGGCGTGTCTCTTGCTGGTGCATTTTGCTTCTGAGGCGTGCATGGCTTGCTCCGAAAAGGAGCAAGAAACCGGCTTTTTGACTGAAAGTCCCAAAGGTGCAACTTATTCTCAAGAAACTGGTTGCACCTTATTTGCTTTGTTGAATAGCATTCGCGCCAAGGTGCAACCACCTTCGAGGTTCGGTTCATCGGCTGGCGGCTTTCCTGGGGAAACGCCAGTCATAAATGCGCGGCACGCAGATTCGTCTACCCGCTACACGGTGGGTAGCATGCGAGACCGTCGCTACATAAAAACAATGCCAGGGCGTCACTCTTATGAGCGTTAGCAATCCAACCCTGATCACGTTCGTGATCTACATCGCAGCAATGGTGCTGATCGGCCTGATGGCCTATCGCTCCACCAACAACCTTTCCGATTACATTCTTGGCGGTCGCAGCCTCGGTAGCGTGGTAACTGCGTTGTCGGCCGGTGCTTCCGATATGAGCGGCTGGTTGCTGATGGGCCTGCCGGGCGCGATCTACATGTCCGGCCTGTCGGAAAGCTGGATCGCCATCGGCCTGATCGTCGGGGCCTACCTCAACTGGCTGTTCGTGGCCGGTCGCCTGCGGGTTCAGACCGAGCACAACGGCGACGCGCTGACCCTGCCGGACTACTTCTCCAGCCGCTTCGAAGACAACAGCGGTCTGCTGCGCATCATCTCTGCAGTGGTGATCCTGGTGTTCTTCACCATTTACTGCGCTTCCGGCATCGTGGCCGGTGCCCGCCTGTTCGAAAGCACCTTCGGCATGTCCTACGAGACGGCCTTGTGGGCTGGTGCTGCGGCGACGATTGCCTACACCTTCATCGGTGGTTTCCTGGCCGTGAGTTGGACCGATACCGTGCAGGCCACCCTGATGATCTTCGCGTTGATCCTCACGCCGATCATCGTGCTGCTAGCCACCGGCGGTGTCGACACCACGTTCCTGGCGATTGAAGCCAAGGACCCGAGCCACTTCGACATGCTCAAAAACACCACCTTCATCGGCATCATCTCGCTGATGGGCTGGGGCCTGGGTTACTTCGGCCAGCCGCATATCCTGGCGCGTTTCATGGCGGCGGATTCGGTGAAGTCGATCGCCAAGGCGCGCCGCATCTCCATGACCTGGATGATCCTCTGCCTGGGCGGCACCGTGGCGGTGGGCTTTTTCGGGATTGCCTATTTCTCGGCGCACCCGGAAGTGGCCGGTCCCGTCACCGAAAACCCTGAGCGTGTGTTCATTGAACTGGCCAAGATTCTGTTCAACCCTTGGGTCGCCGGTGTGTTGCTGTCGGCCATCCTCGCGGCCGTGATGAGCACCCTGAGCTGCCAACTGCTGGTGTGTTCCAGCGCCCTGACCGAAGACTTCTACAAGGCGTTTCTGCGCAAGGGTGCTTCCCAGCTTGAGCTGGTGTGGGTGGGCCGCATCATGGTGCTGGTGGTGGCGTTGATCGCCATCGCCATGGCCGCCAATCCGGAAAACCGCGTACTCGGGCTGGTGAGCTACGCCTGGGCCGGTTTCGGTGCTGCGTTCGGCCCTGTGGTGCTGATTTCCGTGATCTGGAAGCACATGACCCGCAACGGCGCGCTGGCCGGCATCCTGGTCGGTGCAATCACCGTGATCGTGTGGAAGCACTTCGAGTTGCTGGGGCTCTACGAAATCATCCCCGGCTTCATTTTCGCCAGCCTGGCGATCTATTTCGTGAGCAAGATGGGCGCACCGACCACCGCGATGGTCGAGCGTTTTGATGCTGCGGAAAAAGACTACAACCTCAACAAGTAATTCGTTGGGCGTTAAGCGCCCGTTGAGTTAGCACAAAGGCCCGCATCCTCTGGATGGCGGGCTTTTTTGTATGCGGTTTACCTGGGTGTGGCGAAGATTCATACGCGCCCATGTAGGCTTTTACTGATTTGCCTGGCGCGTGTTCGGTGGAGCAGGGCAGTGGTGCAGAATCGCTCGCCTACCCCTTCGCAGAGAAACACCGGATGTTCGCTCTCGCCAATCAAAGTGCGTTTACCCTGACCATCGACGGAGAGCCCAGTGAACTCAAGGTTCAGAGGTTTTCGGGGGATGAATTTATCAGCCTGCCTTTTCGGTTCGACCTCGAACTGGTCAGCGAACAACCTGATCTGGACATTGAAAGCCTGCTGCATCGTCAGGCCTTCCTTGCGTTCGACGCCCAGGGTCGAGGCGTTCACGGCCAGGTCTATCGAGTGGCACAAGGTGATTCGGGCAGGCGAATGACCCGCTATCAGATAGCCCTGGTACCGCAGTTGGCTTATCTGGAGCACAGCACCCATCAGCGTATTTTCCAGAAAAAAACCGTACCGCAGATCATTGCACGAGTGCTGGAGGCCCAGGCTATCCAAGCCGATAACTTCGCATTCAAGCTGAGCGGGAAGTATCCCGAGCGTGACTACTGTGTTCAGTTCGATGAAACCGACCTGCAGTTCATCCAGCGCTTGTGCGTTGATTCGGGTATTCACTATCACTTTCAGCACAGCCCCGAGCGTCACCTGTTGGTGTTCGGCGATGATCAAAGCGTGTTTGCCCAGCCGGATCAAGCCACGCCGTACTCGCCGGGTTCCGGAATGGTGGCCGACACGCCTGCGATCAAGCGCTTCATCCTGCAGATGAAGACGCGCACCACGGGTGTGAACCTGCGGGACTACGATTTCAGAAAGCCGAGCCTGGTACTGGAAAGCGCAGCCTCGGGAGAGCAACGCCCCGCCCTGACCGCACAGGGCTATCCTGGGTACTTTATGGATCGCGATCATGGCAACTACCTGGCGCGACGCCTGTTGGAGCGTCATCGCAGCGATTATCGCCAGGCCAGAGGGTTGAGCGACCAGCCGGCGTTAGTCTGCGGGCAGTTCCTGAAGATGGCCGGGCATCCGCGTCAGCAATGGAATGATCTGTGGCTGATCACCCAGTTGCGCCATGAAGGGCATCAGCCGCAAGTGCTGGAGGAGGCTGCGCCTGATGACTATGGCGACGAATCGCCCCAAGGCTACCGGAACGAATTTGTGGTTACACCCTGGGAGGTGATGTTTCGAACACCGTTTATCACGTCTCGGCCGCACATATCCGGCTTCCAGAACGCAGTGGTCACCGGCCCCGTCGACAGCGAGATCCATTGCGACGAATACGGCCGGGTCAAGGTTCAGATGACTTGGGATCGCGATGGTCAACATAACGAACATTCCAGTTGCTGGCTGAGAGTTGCCAGCACGTGGGCTCATGATCGCTACGGTTCTGTACTGATTCCTCGCGTGGGCATGGAAGTGCTGGTGGGCTTCGTCAATGGCGATATTGATATGCCGTTCGTCATGGGTTGCCTGCCCAACGCCGCCACACCCGTGCCCCTCGACCTGCCGGCGGACAAGACCCGCAGCATTTTCCGCAGCCAGAGCAGCCCTGGCGGTGGGGGTTACAACGAGTTGCGCATCGAGGACCGCAAGGGTGCCGAGGAAATCTACCTGCGCGCCCAGCGGGATTGGACCCAGCATGTGCTCAATGACCAGCAGGTGCAGGTCGACCAGCATCGGCGGGTGAAGGTGGGCGGCGAGTCGCACCACGAGTTGCAGGGCGAAGAACAACGCATCACCCATGGCAACCGGCTCACCGAACTCAAGCAGGACGATCATCTGGTGGTCGGTGGTTCGCAGCAGATGCAGGCCGGGCGCACCATCCGTATTGGCGCGGGGCAAAGCGTGGTCATCGATGCCGGAGCCACCGTCACTATCCAGGCCGGAGGGCAGTCGATCACGCTGTCGTCCGCCGGGATCTTCAGCAGCGTGCCGATTCAGGTCGGTGGCGGGCCTGCGCCGACGGCGCCGCCGTTGCTGCCCGGCGTGACGGACAAGCTGCTGGCGTCTCTTGCTGCGCCACTGAGCCAGGCGCAGGTGGCGAGCTTGAAACGCAGCGCGCCGTTTTGTGAAGAGTGCGAGCGCTGCAAAAACGGGCAGTGTGACATCGCCGAACATGCCAACATCGACAGGAAACTTCCCTGATGCCTATCCCTTTGACGCCCAGTGCCTGGCTGGCGCAGTGCCCTTTGCAGGCCGGTGAAATCCTCTACGCGGTGCTGGGCAATGCCAGCGAGGCCAGGCCGCTTGCCGTCTGGCAAGCCAGGGCTGCCGGGCCTGCGCCTCAACCGGTATGGGCAGGAACCGCCTATGCGCAGTGGGGCGAGGTTATGCCTTACGTGGCTATCGCCGAACCGGGCAGCGCTTTTCTCGACTGGATCGCCACCTGCGAATCGACGGATTGGGGATGGTTGGCGGTGTCGTCCAGCCCGTTGGACACCGTGATCGCCCATTTGCAGGGCCTGACCAAGGTGCTGCTGCCCGACGGGCAGGCTGTGTTTCTGCGCTACTGGGATGGCGCTCGCTTTCTGCCGCTGCTGCAACACTTGAGCGATACCGCCGCGGATGTACTGCCGGTGTTTCAGCGTTACCTGATCAATGGCTGCCCGCTCACGGTGACGACGGGTGCGGTGACCGTCGCCAAAACCAGTCCGTGGTGGCAGGTGCCCCCGGCGCTGCTTGAGCATCTGGCCGTGCAATCACCCCAGACCCTGATCGACAACCTGCTGCAATGGCTGGAAGAACAGCGCCCGGACCTGTCCAGCGCTTTTACCCCGGCGACCCTGCAACACAAGCTGTCGTACTTCGTGCGCAGGCCGCAGCTGAACCTTGAGGCACTGACCGCCTACCTCAGCAAGGAACTGACGCCCTGAGCACCGCCCGGCACACGGCCCTGCACCTTTGCCCGCGCAGAAGGTAAACTTCGCCCCCTGCGCAGGAGCAACCATGAATTATCGTCACGCCTTTCACGCCGGCAACCACGCCGATGTCTTCAAACACCTGACCTTGACCCGCCTCATCGCCCTGATGTCGCGCAAGGAGCAGCCGTTCGCCTACCTCGACACCCACGCCGGCATCGGCCTGTACGACCTGCAGGGCGACCAGGCCAACCGCACGGGTGAGTACCTCGAAGGCATCGCCCGCCTGTGGGGCGCCAGCGACCTGCCGCCACTGACCGCCGACTACCTGCGCGTGCTGCAGGAGATGAACCCGGATGGCCAGTTGCGCTACTACCCGGGTTCGCCGGAGCTGGCACGTCGCCTCACGCGAGCGCAGGACCGCGTATTGCTCAACGAAAAACACCCGGAAGATGGCGTGTTGCTCAAGGACAACATGAAGGGTGATCGCCGTGTGAAGGTGCATCTGGGTGAAGGTTGGCACGTGCCGCGCGCCCTGCTGCCGGTGCCGGAAAAACGCGCGCTGATGCTCATCGACCCGCCGTTTGAACAGCTCGATGAAATGCAGCGTTGCGCCGCATCCCTCAAGGAAGCCATTGGTCGCATGCGCCAGACGGTCGCGGCGATCTGGTACCCGGTTAAGGACCAGCGCATGTTGCGCCGCTTCTACCAGGACCTGGCCGGCACCGGCGCGCCAAAGTTGCTGCGCGTGGAGCTACTGGTGCATCCGCTGGACACCCCCAACACCCTGACAGGCTCGGGCCTGGCCATCGCCAACCCGCCGTGGGGGCTTGAAGAGGAGCTGCGCGAGTTGCTGCCGTGGCTGTCCAAAAAGCTCGGCCAGACCCAAGGCGGCTGGCAGATGGATTGGCTCATCGCTGAATAATTGGCGCTCAAACCAGGCACCAAACCAAATGTGCGGCTCTGCCAAGTCTTCGACCCAGCGCTGTCGCGCAGCAAACTGGAGGCTCTGTGGCGAGCGGGCTTGCCCCGCGTTGGGGTGCGAAGCGCCCCCAATCCAGCAAAACGCGGTGTACCTGATACGGCTCAGCGCCTGGTTTTGGGGCTGCTACGCAGCCCAACGCAGGACAAGCCTGCTCGCCACAGGAATGTGGCTTCCTGAAATTTCAGTTTTTAAATCAAAAAGTTATTTTGTGTTTGATAAGAGCGGGCAAGCCCGCTCCCACATTTGAGTTGCGCACATCTTAGATCGGGCAGGTCACGCCTGTGCCGCCGATGCCGCAGTAGCCTTGCGGGTTCTTCGCCAGGTACTGCTGGTGATACGCCTCGGCGAAATACACCGTGGGCGCTTCTGCAATTTGCGTGGTGATTTCGCCCAGGCCGGCCTTGGTCAGTTCCTGCTGATACGCCTGGGCACTGGCGTGCGCCGCTGCCAGTTGTTCCGGCGTGGTGGCGTAGATCACCGAACGGTATTGGGTACCGATGTCGTTGCCTTGGCGCATGCCCTGGGTCGGGTTGTGCAATTCCCAGAACATCTTCAACAAGTCTTCATAATTCACTTTGGCCTGGTCATACACCACCAGCACCACTTCGCTATGGCCGGTGAGGCCTGAGCACACTTCTTCGTAAGTCGGATTCGGCGTGTAGCCGCCGGCGTAGCCCACCACGGTGCTGACCACGCCGTCGCGTTCCCAGAACTTGCGCTCGGCGCCCCAGAAACAGCCGAGGCCGAAGATCGCAAAGCCAACGTCGTCGACGAACGGGCCCAACAGCGGGTTGCCGTTGACGAAGTGCGTTTCTGGCAGGTTCATTGGCGTTTCACGGCCAGGCAACGCTTGTTCTTGAGTGGGCAGCACGTTTTTGTTCACCAGAATTTCCGAGCGCAAGACCATGATCAGTCCTCTCAGTCAGATTGAGTTGGATAAGAATCGGACCGCCAGTGTGCCCGAGTGTTACAGCGCTGTCAGGCGATTGGCCCGCGTGGGTAGCGCTTGAGCTTCTCGAGCAGCTCGGAGCCCGGAATCGGCCGGTCGAACAGGTATCCCTGTCCCACGTCGCACCGGTGCCGGCGCAGGAACGCCAGTTGCTCGGCGGTCTCGATGCCTTCGGCCACCACCTTGAGCTTCAGGTTGTGGGCCATGGCGATCACGGCGGAGGTGATTTCCATGTCGTCCTGGTTGTCGGGGATTTCGTGGATGAAGCTGCGGTCGATCTTGATGATGTCGATGGGGAATTTTTTCAGGTAGCTCAGCGACGAATAGCCGGTGCCGAAGTCGTCCATGGCCAGGGTCAGGCCGAAGCTTTTCAACTGGTCCAGTTGCTGGCGCGTGTCTTCGGTGGCCTCCAGCAGCAGGCCTTCGGTGAGTTCCAGCTCCAGCAGGTTGGCCGGCAGTTCTTCTTCCTTGAGGATACTGGCGATGGAGGCCACCAGGTCCGGGTCGGAGAACTGTTTGGGCGATAGGTTGATCGCCACCTGCAGGTTGCCCATGCCGGCGGCGCTCAGTCGCTTGCTCATGCGGCAGGCCTGGCGCGCGATCCATTTGCCGATAGGGATGATCAAGCCGGTTTCTTCGGCCACGCTGATGAACTGGTCGGGGCGGATCATGCCCTTTTCCGGGTGGTTCCAGCGCAGCAGCGCTTCCATGCCCAGCAGGCGGCCGCTGCGCAGGCACAGCTTGGGCTGATAGAACACGTCCAGCTCGTTTTGCGTCAGCGCGCGGCGCAGGTTGTTTTCCACGAACAACTTATAGCTGGCCTCGGCATTCAGTGCCTCGGTGAACACCTGCACCTGGTGTTTGCCGTTGGCCTTGGCCTTGTGCAGGGCCAGGCCGGCGTTACGCATGAGGGTCTGCGGGTCGCGGCCATGCAACGGCGCGCAGGCCAGGCCCACGGAGCCGGTGACGCTGATCAACTGGTTGTCGACGAACATCGGCTTGTCGAGCGTGGCGAGCAGTTGGCTGGCGACCTGCTGGCCGCTCTCAAGATCGGTGTCGTCAAGCAGCACCGCAAATTCGTTGCTGGCAAAGCGCGCCAGACTACCGCCGGTACTCAGGCTGTTGCGCAGGCGCCGGGCGAGGCTGATCAGCAGCTTGTCGCCCGTCTGGTGGCCGAGGCTGTCGTTGATGCGCTTGAAATTATCGATATCCACCAACAGCAGGCTGATCGGGCTGTCGCTGTCACGGGCAAAACGTTCATCGAGGTTGCGGATGAACGCCGGACGGTTGCCCAGATTGGTCAGGTTGTCGGTGTAGGCCAGGCGCTCGATACGCTGCTGGGCCAGCTTGGTCTGGGTGATGTCTTCGTAGATGCCGATGTAATGGGTCAGCTCACGGTTGTCGCCGTACACCTTGGAAATCGACAGCTGGCCCCAGTAGGGTTCCAGGTTCTTGCGCCGGCTCTTGAATTCGCCCTGCCAGCTGTTGCTTTTGGCCAGGGCCGAGGGCGCGTCGAACAGCAGCTCACTGAGGTTTTCCAGGGCCGGCAACTGCGCCAGGCGATGGCCATGGACCTCTTCTGTGCTGTACTGGGTGATCGCAGTAAAACTGGGGTTGACGTACTCCACCACGCCGTCGCAATTGACCAGCAGAAAGGCATTCGCGCTTTGCTCCACTGCACGCTGGAACAGGTGCAGTGCGCTGGTGGCGGTGCGCCGGTTGTGGTTGTTGATGACCTGGGCGAACTGGTCCGCCAGTTCGCCGGCAAACGCGATTTCATCGGACTGCCAGGCGCGCGGGCTGCCGCCCTGTTCCAGGCACAACACGCCGACCACCTGGCCATCCACGCGAATGCTCGCATCGAGCATGGCGTAAGTGTCGTTGGCGCGCAGGGTCTCGGCCATTTCCCGGGTGCGTGGGTCGCGCATGGCGTTGCTGGCGTCGATGGCGCGGCTGGTGTGCAGGGCCTCCAGGTAATCGGGGAAGTCACTGGCATCAATCGGATCAGGCAGATGGTGGCGCTCGTCGACATGGTTGTACGCCGAGATCGGCACCAAGCGTTTGCCTTCAAGGTTCCAGATGCTGGCGAAATCGATCTGGTAGATATCGCAGGCGCTGCGGGTGATCAGCTCGGCGGCTTCCTGCAGCGAGTTGGAGGTGGTGTAGCGCTGGCGGGCCAGCAGCAGGATCAGCTCCTGCTGGGCGCGCACTCGCTCAAGGTGTTGCAGTTGTTCCTGTTGCGCGCGCTGGTTGAGTTCCAGGGCGATCTGCAGGCGGCTGTTCTGGCTTTCCAGGTCGGCGGCCGGAGCGGTGGAGGGCAGCTCGTTGAACAGGCCCTCCACGACCATCAGGTAGCCGCGCAGCAGGTGACGATTGTGCTGTTTGTAGGCCTCGCCCATTTCCAGCAGGTTCAGCGGGCCATCGTTGGTGTGCAGGGTATAGCGCACCAGATAGTGAGGGCTCTGGCTCAACTGCTGCTGGATGGCATCGTGCAGCTGATAGCGCGCCTGGGGCTCCATCAGGCTGGCGTAGGGCGTGCCGAGCATGGCGCACAGTTCCACCGCCGAGAGGCCGAATTGGCGTTCGCAATTGGGGTCAAGGTACAACAGGGCCCAGCTTGCCTCATTCAGCCGCTCGAAACGCAGCATGCCCAGGCGCGAAGGCACGGGTAATTGCGTCACTACCTCGGCCGCCATACGGGCGACATCGGGCTGGCTTTTCATGGGGAAGCTCACTTGAAATAACGCACTTGGCGCCGGGCTCACGCCCTCTTTACTGTTGCTTGTGGCAAGGTTGCATCATGCAGCACAGGCTGACAAGAGAGGATGAAGGCTAAGTGCTATAAGGCTGTTATCGGCCGGCTGGGGGATTTCTGCAGTCGGATTGATCAAAGGTGTACAAGCCTGTCCCCAAGCTCGTTGCCTGTGTGGCATCCGCGCAAAAAAAGGTTCTTCACGGATTACCGGGAAAGACGTTCTTGATCTTCATGAAAAAGAATTCGCTATCCCGGTAACCGTACGCCATCCGCTTGATGACCTTTATTCGATTGTTTATTCCTTCCAACTGACCCGTATGCATCGGCCAGCGAACCCGGCTGACGATGCCCCGCCAGTAACCCTTTAGCCGTTTGGCAAACTGGATCAGAGGTGGAATCTCGCTTTCATGAGCATGACGCAGCCATTGCTGCCAGGCTGATCGCCAGCCCCAGGCGCTGCTAGGTGCCCAAAGCGTTTTGAGTTCAGCCTTCATTAGATAGACTGTCATCAATGCTTGGTTGGCCGCCAGCAGATCCTTTAAACGTACCTGTTGCTCCGGCGTTTTCAGGTTCTGCGGGTTGCGTAGCAACAGCCATCGCGCTTGCTTGATGACCTTTCGGGCAGGCTTGTCATGACGTAGCCGATTAGCTTCATCGACGCGGACCCGATCAATCACCTCTCGGCCATATTTGGCCACCACATGAAAGAGGTCGTACACCACTCGCGCTTTCGGGCAGTGCTGACGAACCTCCAGGTCAAAAGCGGTATTCATGTCCATCGCCACCGCTTGGATTCGAGCACATCCCTCTGGCCCCAGCTCTTCGAAAAAGGGCCGAACCGCCGCCCGGCTGCGGCCTTCGCCGATCCATAGCACTCGTCGTGTATCGGCATCCAACACCACACTGGCGTAGCGATGCCCTTTGAACAGCGCGAATTCATCCATCACCAGGCGTCGTGGTTGCGCCTTCGGCAGCGTGGCCAACGCCGCCTGTAAGGCTCGACGCTCCAGCAACCGAACGGTGTCCCAATGCAGCCCAAACATCTGGGCCACGTGCAGGGTGGGAAGTCGCTCGCAGGCTTGAATGACCGCATCGGCCAAGCGACGCGTCATGCGGGCATAGCGATCCAGCCAACTAACGGCCTCCATGCGTTTGCCGCAGTCGCGGCAACCAACACGCCTGAGCAAAACGCTGAGGCGCACCGCACGACCGAGAATGGGTAAATCACGAATCATTCGTTCGCAATACTCATGAGTGGTTGAACAGGGTTTTTGGCACCCTCCACAGGAAGGGAAGCGGGTGGCGTGGGGTGTGAGATCGATCTGGAGACCGTCACCATCAGGCTTGATGTTGACGACAGAAAAGCCCTCCCAAAAAGGAAGGAAAGTATTAATATCGCGCATAAGAACGCCGGTTTGGTAGATGTGTTTGCTCGCACGAACATCATCAATCAAATCGGCGTTCTTGTTTCTGTGTTTCCCGGGATTCCGTGAAGAACCCAAAAAAAGCCCCGCCATGTGGCGGGGTTGAGGTACGAGCGTGGCGCTCGAAAATCGGTGCAACCCGGCCTCCCCGATGAAGGGGCGACCGGGTGATGCTTACAGCAGGATGGTGCGGATGTCGTTCAGCAACTGGCTCAGACGCTGGGTGAAGCGCGCAGCCGCGGCACCGTTGATCACACGGTGATCGTAGGACAGCGACAGCGGCAGCATCAGCTTGGGCTGGAACGTTTTGCCGTCCCACACCGGCTGGATGGTCGCCTTGGATACGCCAAGGATCGCCACTTCCGGCGCGTTGACGATTGGCGTGAAGCCAGTGCCGCCAATGTGACCCAGGCTTGAGATGGTGAAGCAGGCGCCCTGCATGTCATCTGCGGTGAGCTTCTTGTCACGGGCCTTGGCAGCCAGCGCAGCAGCCTCGGCGGCAAGCTGCAACAGGCTCTTCTGATCAACGTTCTTGATCACAGGCACCAGCAGGCCATCCGGGGTATCAACCGCAAAACCTACGTGCACGTACTTCTTGCGAATGATCGCCTTGCCGCTTGGCGCCAGCGAACTGTTGAAGTCCGGCAGCTCCTTGAGCAGGTGCGCGCAGGCCTTGAGCAGCAGTGGCAGCACGGTCAGCTTGACGCCGGCTTTCTCG
Organism: Calliopum simillimum; assembly: GCA_951812925.1. Taxonomy (NCBI): domain Eukaryota; kingdom Metazoa; phylum Arthropoda; class Insecta; order Diptera; family Lauxaniidae; genus Calliopum; species Calliopum simillimum. The sequence continues at coordinate 20,131 of CATOTO010000177.1, read as the reverse complement.
GCCACGGCTTTCTGCGCAACGCGGAAAGCTTCGAGGTCGGTGATGTCGGCCTGGTCGAAATGGGTCACGTGCGGGATGTTCAGCCAGCTGCGGTGCAGGCTCGACGCGCCGATTTGCATCAGGCGAGTCATCGGCACTTCTTCGGTTTCGCCGAAGCGGCTGAAGTCCACGACCGGAATCGGTGGAATGCCCGCGCCGCCAGTCGCAGCGCCGGCAGCCGGAGCTTCCTTGGCCTTCTGCATCATGGCCTTGACGTACACCTGCACGTCTTCCTTGAGCACGCGACCGTGCGGGCCGGTGGCCGACACAGCGTTCAGCTCAACGCCGAATTCACGGGCCAACTGGCGTACCGCCGGACCGGCGTGAACCTTGGCGCCGCTTGGCGCAGGTGCAGCAGCAGGGGCCGGTGCGGCCTCGGCTTTTGCAGCAGGGGCTGCGGCAGGGGCAGCCGGAGCAGCTTCAGCCTTTGCAGCAGCCGGAGCAGCAGCGGGTGCTGGAGCGGCAGCCGACGCAGCGCCTTGTACTTTCAGCTTGAGGATGAAGTCGCCAGTGCCGACTTCATCTTCCAGCTTGACCGCGATGCTTTCCACTACGCCGGCAGCCGGCGATGGGATTTCCATGGAGGCCTTGTCGGACTCCAGGGTGATCAGCGACTGGTCGGCTTCGACGGTGTCGCCGACCTTGACCAGCAGCTCAATGATCTTGGCCTTGCCCGACGAACCGATGTCCGGGACGTGAATGTCCTGGACCGTGGCTTCTGCCGGTGCAGCAGCCGGAGCCGGAGCCGCAGGGGCTTCGGCGGCGGCAGGTTTTTCAGCGGCAGGCGCGGGTGCGGCAGCGGCTTCAGCCTTGGCCGCAGGGGCTGCATCGGCAGCGCCTTCGATTTCCAGCTCCAGCAGTTCGTCGCCTTCTTTCAGGCGATCGCCCAGCTTCACTTTCAGACTTTTGACCACACCGGCCTTGGGGGCAGGGATTTCCATGCTCGCCTTGTCCGATTCGAGGGTCAGGATGCTCTGGTCGGCTTCGACGGTGTCGCCGACCTTCACAAACAGCTCGATTACTTCACCTTCACCGCTGCCGATGTCAGGTACGCGAATGAGTTCGCTCACAAAAAGTCTCCTCAGCAGTCCAGTGGGTTGCGTTTTTCCGGGTTGATCCCGAACTTGACGATGGCGTCAGCCACCACCTTGGGTTCGATCTCACCACGGTCAGCCAAGGCTTCCAGGGCTGCCAACACCACGAAGTGACGGTCGACTTCGAAGAAGTGACGCAGCTTCTTGCGGCTGTCACTGCGGCCGAAACCGTCGGTGCCCAGGACTTTGAATTCCTTGGACGGGACCCACTGGCGAATCTGTTCGGCAAACAGCTTCATGTAGTCGGTAGAGGCAATCACTGGACCCTTGCGGCCGGCCAGGCATTCTTCGACGTAGCTCAATGCAGGCTTCTGACCAGGGTGCAGGCGGTTGTTGCGCTCCACGGCCAGGCCGTCGCGACGCAGTTCGTTGAAGCTGGTAACGCTCCACACGTCGGCGCCGACGTTGAATTCGTCACGCAGGATCTTCGCCGCTTCGCGCACTTCACGCAGGATGGTGCCGGAGCCCATCAGCTGTACGTGGTGTGCCGCTTCCCTGGTGTCTTCTTCGAGCAGGTACATGCCCTTGATGATGCCTTCTTCCACGCCAGCCGGCATCGCAGGCTGCTGGTAGGACTCGTTCATCACGGTGATGTAGTAGAAAACGTCCTGCTGCTGCTCGGTCATCTTCTTCATGCCGTCCTGAATGATCACCGCCAGCTCGTAGCCGTAGGTTGGATCAAAGGTGCGGCAGTTTGGGATAGTGGCCGCCAGGATGTGGCTGTGACCGTCTTCGTGTTGCAGGCCTTCGCCGTTCAGCGTGGTACGACCAGCGGTGCCGCCGATCAGGAAACCACGGGTACGGCTGTCGCCGGCTGCCCATGCCAGGTCGCCGATACGCTGGAAACCGAACATCGAGTAGAAGATGTAGAACGGCAGCATCGGCTGGTTGTGGCTGGAGTACGAAGTACCGGCAGCGATGAAGGAGCTCATGGCGCCCGCTTCGTTGATGCCTTCCTCGAGGATCTGGCCCTTCTTGTCTTCCTTGTAGAACATCACCTGGTCTTTATCGACTGGCTCGTAGAGCTGGCCGACCGAGGAGTAGATGCCCAGCTGACGGAACATGCCTTCCATACCGAAGGTACGGGCTTCGTCCGGGATGATCGGGACGATGCGCGAACCGATTTCCTTGTCCTTGACCAGTTGCGCGAGGATGCGCACGAAGGCCATGGTGGTGGAAATTTCACGGTCGCCCGAGCCGTCCAGGATAGCCTTGAGGGTATCCAGTGGCGGTGTAGGAATATCGAACGATTTGGCGCGGCGCTGCGGCACGAAACCGCCCAGTGCGGTGCGACGCTCGCTGAGGTAGCGGGCTTCGGCACTGTTTGGCTCAGGCTTGAAGAACGGCAGGTTCTCCAGCTCTTCGTCCTTGACCGGAATGTCGAAACGGTCGCGGAACAGCTTCAGGCTGTCGACATCGACTTTCTTGGTGTTGTGCGCGGTGTTCTTCGCTTCGCCGGCACCGGTGCCATAACCTTTGATGGTCTTGGCCAGGATGACGGTAGGCTGCTCTTTGTGGTTGACCGCTTCGTGGTACGCCGCGTAGACCTTGTACGGGTCGTGACCGCCACGGTTGAGTTTCCAGATCTCGTCGTCGGACAGGTCGGCAACCATCGCCTTGAGTTCAGGCGTGTTGAAGAAGTGTTCACGCACGAACGCGCCGTCTTTGGCCTTGTAGTTCTGGTACTCGCCGTCGATGACTTCGTCCATGCGACGTTGCAGGATGCCGTCGACGTCCTTGGCCAGCAGTGGGTCCCAGAAACGGCCCCAGATGACTTTGGTGACGTTCCAGTGAGCGCCACGGAACACGCCTTCGAGTTCCTGGATGATCTTGCCGTTGCCGCGAACCGGACCGTCGAGGCGCTGCAGGTTGCAGTTGATGACGAAGATCAGGTTGTCGAGCTTCTCGCGGCCGGCCAGGGAGATGGCGCCCAGGGATTCCGGCTCGTCGCACTCGCCGTCGCCCAGGAAGCACCAGACCTTCTGCTTGCCTTCCGGGATGAAACCACGGGCTTCCAGGTATTTCATGAAGCGTGCCTGGTAGATTGCCTGGATCGGGCCCAGACCCATGGAAACGGTCGGGAACTGCCAGAAATCAGGCATCAGCCAAGGGTGCGGGTAGGACGATAGGCCCTGACCGTCGACTTCCTGGCGGAAGTTGTTCATTTGCTCTTCGCTGATGCGGCCTTCCATGAACGCACGGGCGTAAACGCCTGGGGACGTGTGGCCCTGGAAGTAGATCAGGTCGCCGCCGTGTTCGTCGGTCGGGGCCTGGAAGAAGTAGTTGAAGCCGATGTCATACAGGGTTGCGCTGGAAGCGAAGCTGGAGATGTGACCGCCCAGGTCCGAATCTTTCAAGTTCGTGCGCATTACCATCGCCATGGCGTTCCAGCGTACCAGCGAGCGAATGCGGCGTTCCATGAACAGGTCGCCAGGCATGCGTGCTTCGTGGGTAACGGGGATGGTGTTGCGGTATGGCGTGGTGATGGCGTAAGGCAACTGCGAGCCGCTGCGGGTCGCGAGTTCGCCCATGCGGGTCATCAGGTAATGAGCACGGTCTTCGCCTTCTTTGTCGAGAACCGATTCCAGGGCGTCCAGCCATTCCTGGGTTTCGACGGGATCGAGGTCTTGCATGGCTTGCTCCAGGGCGGAAAGGCTACCAGAATCGGTTGCCTGAAGTTTGCGACTGGCCTTGTGGGCAGACGACATAAATTCTTGGATGGCCGAAGGTTGCTTCGGCGTCCTGTAGTTTTACTACAAATCGTCGGCCATTTCAGCCTTTCGAATGTATATACGAGTAGTAAAACTACACAAGACCGAGCGTATGGCTCGGTCTGGCTGGTGAGCATAATCGTTAATGTTGATCTTTTGCGAACAAGAAAAGGTTCAAGTTTGATGTTACCTGCCAAGATTGATTTAATTTCAGCTATTTCTAACTTTTGTTCGACAGTTCTTCAACGGGAGCGGTTCATGCGCTCACCTCTACAGGCCGTTTACACGCCGATCAAGGATAGACCATGAGCCTTCCAACGCTGGCCGAACTGCCTGCCATTCTCTTGCCATTTGCCCAGCGGGCCGAGCAGTCATTTCGTGACGCCGTGGCCGCGCTGGATGACGATAATGGACTGTGTGCGTGGACGCCGCAACGGTGGGCAGCGTTTACCCGTGTGTGCGCCGCCAGTGATTTTGTCATTGAACAGAGCGTTCGTGACCCTTTGATGTTGCTTGAGTTGGTGGCCTGGGGCGAGCTGGATCGCGGCTTTGCGCCGGGCGAGCTGTGCAGCCAGATCGCCGGCGCTGTGCAACAGGCGCAGACGGAAGATGAACTGGGCCGTTTGCTGCGGCGCCAGCGTACGCGCCAGCAAGTGCGCATCATCTGGCGCGACCTGACCCGCCAGGCCGACCTGGTGCAAACCTGCCGCGACCTCTCCGACATGGCCGACGCCTGCATCGACCAGGCCTATCAGTGGTTGTACCAGCGCCACTGCGTGCAGTTCGGCACGCCCACGGGGCGACGCAGCGGCGACGCCCAGCACATGGTCATCCTCGGCATGGGCAAGCTCGGCGCAATGGAGCTTAACCTGTCGTCGGATATCGACCTGATCTTCGCCTACCCCGAAGGCGGCGAGACGGTGGGGGTGAAGCGCTCGCTGGACAATCAGGAGTTTTTCATCCGTCTTGGTCAAAAACTGATCAAGGCGCTGGACCCGATGACCGTCGATGGCTTTGTCTTTCGCGTCGACATGCGCCTGCGCCCCTACGGTTCCGCCGGCGCGCTGGTGCTGAGCTTCAACGCGCTGGAGCAGTATTACCAGGACCAGGGTCGCGACTGGGAGCGCTACGCCATGATCAAGGCGCGGGTGGTGGCGGGCGATCAGGTGGCCGGTGCGCTGCTGCTGGATATGCTGCGACCGTTCGTCTACCGCCGTTACCTGGATTTTTCGGCCATCGAAGCGCTGCGCACCATGAAGCAGTTGATCCAGCAGGAAGTGCGGCGCAAGGGCATGGCCGAAAACATCAAGCTGGGTTCGGGCGGCATTCGCGAAGTGGAATTTATCGCCCAGGCGTTCCAGCTCATTCACGGTGGCCGCGACCTGAGCCTGCAACAGCGGCCACTGCTCAACGTGCTGGGCACCCTCGAAGGCCAGGGCTATCTGCCGCCGGCGGTGATTGCCGAGTTGCGCAATGGCTACGAATTTCTGCGCTACACCGAACACGCCATCCAGGCGATTGCCGACCGTCAGACGCAGATGCTTCCCGATAGCCCGGAAGACCAGGCGCGCATTGCCTTTATGCTCGGCTTTGCCGACTGGACGGCGTTTCACGAGCGCCTGATGCACTGGCGTGGCCGCGTGGACTGGCACTTCCGCCAGGTGATTGCCGATCCGGATGAGGAGGAGGGCGAAGAAAGCGAGTTGGTCGTGGGCGGTGAGTGGTTGCCATTATGGGAAGAATCCCAGGATGACGATGCGGCCTGCCGCCAACTGGCCGAAGGCGGCTTTACCGATGCACCCAAGGCGCTCAAGGCCCTCGCCAGCCTGCGCAGCAGCCCGCAATTGCGCGCCATGCAGCGTCTGGGGCGCGAGCGCCTGGATGCCTTTATTCCGCGCCTGCTGGCCCAGGCCGTGGAACACGCCAACCCGGACCTGGTGATGGAGCGGGTATTGCCGCTGGTGGAAGCCGTCGCCCGTCGTTCGGCCTACCTGGTGCTGCTCGCCGAAAACCCCGACGCCCTGCGCCGCTTGCTGACCCTGTGCGCCGCCAGCCCGTGGATCGCCGAGCAAATCACGCGCTTCCCGCTGCTGCTGGATGAATTGCTCAACGAAGGCCGTCTGTTCAAACCGCCGCTGGCGCCGGAGTTGGCCGCCGAGTTGCGCGAGCGCCTCACGCGTATCCCCGAGGACGATCTCGAGCAGCAGATGGAAGCCCTGCGCCACTTCAAACTCGCCCACCGCCTGCGCGTGGCGGCCTCGGAAATCGCTGGCAGCCTGCCGTTGATGAAGGTCAGCGACTACCTCACCTGGCTCGCCGAAGCCATTCTCGAACAAGTGCTGGCCCTGGCCTGGCGCCAGACGGTCGCGCGCCACGGCTCGCCGCAGCGGCTGGACGGCAGCCTGTGCAATCCGGGGTTCATCATCGTCGGGTATGGCAAGGTAGGCGGCATCGAACTGGGCCATGGCTCGGACTTGGACCTGGTGTTTATCCACGATGGCGACCCCCATGCCGAAACCGACGGCGTCAAGCCAATCGATGGTGCGCAGTTCTTCACGCGCCTGGGCCAGAGAATCATTCACCTGCTGACCACCCAGACCAACTCCGGCCAGCTGTACGAAGTGGACATGCGCCTGCGACCGTCCGGCGCGTCCGGGCTATTGGTCAGTTCGCTGGGGGCATTCGACCGCTATCAACAAAATGAAGCCTGGACATGGGAACATCAGGCCCTGATCCGCGCGCGGGTGCTGGTGGGCAGCCAGGATGTGGGCCAGGCATTCGAGCAGGTACGGGCGAAAGTGCTGGGGCGTGAGCGCGACTTGGCCAAGCTGCGCCAGGAGGTCAGCGAGATGCGCGCCAGGATGCGCGACAACCTCGGCACCAAGGCCACTACGGCCGGTACCGGCGCCAATGCCTTCGAGGCCACGGCCGTGTTCGACCTCAAGCAGGACGCCGGAGGTATCGTCGATATTGAATTTATGGTGCAATACGCGGCTTTGGCGTGGTCTGCGCAACATCCTTCGTTGCTGCGCTTCACCGACAATATCCGCATTCTGGAGGGCCTGGAGCAGGTCGGGCTGATGCCCGCCGCCGATGCCCATTTGCTGCGTGAGGTGTACAAGGCCTACCGTTCTGCCGCACACCGCCAGGCCTTGCAGAACGAGGCCGGCACGGTAGCCGGGGATCAGTTCGCCGACGAACGGCGCCAGGTGATGCGGATCTGGAATGAACTGGGGTTAAGCTGATTAATTAAGTGGCTCCAATTTAATCTGGAAATCGGCTTTATGTGGGAGCCGGGCTTGCCCGCGATGCAGGCGCCTCGGTACTTCAGCCATACCGAAGCGATGCCATCGCAGGCAAGCCAGCTCCCACAAAAAGCGCGATCTACAATCATTGTCGATGCGGGGAGGCATAAGCCTCCCCGTATCGTTTGTGGAAACTACATGAATATTCTGATCGTTGGGCCCAGTTGGGTCGGTGACATGGTGATGGCACAGACACTGTTCCAGTGCCTGCGCCAGCGCCATCCAGACTGCCAGATCGACGTGCTCGCCCCCGAGTGGAGCCGACCGATCCTTGAGCGTATGCCTGAAGTGCGCCAGGCCTTGAGTTTTCCGCTCGGCCACGGTGCGCTTGAGCTGGCGACGCGCCGGCGTATCGGCAAGTCCCTGGCCGGCCGGTACGACCAGGCGATCCTGCTGCCCAACTCGCTCAAGTCGGCGCTGGTGCCCTATTTTGCCGGCATCCCCAAGCGCACCGGCTGGCGCGGCGAGTTTCGTTATGTGCTGCTCAACGATGTGCGCACCCTCGACAAAACACGCTACCCGCTGATGATCGAGCGCTTCATGGCCCTGGCCTATGCGCCGGGCGCCGAGCTGCCCACGCCGTACCCACGGCCGAGCCTGCAAATCGACCCGCTGACCCGTGACGCCGCGCTGACCAAGTTCGGCCTGCAGTTGGATCGCCCGGTGCTGGCGCTGTGCCCGGGGGCGGAGTTTGGCGAGTCCAAGCGCTGGCCGTCGGAGCATTACGCCAAAGTCGCCGAGACGAAGATTCGCGAAGGGTGGCAGGTGTGGCTGTTCGGTTCGAAAAACGATCATTCGGTGGGCGAAGACATCCGCCAGCGCCTGATCCCAGGCCTGCGCGAAGAAGCGGTGAACCTGAGCGGCGAGACCTCGCTGGCCGAGGCGATCGACTTGCTCTCCTGCGCCGATTCGGTGGTGTCCAACGACTCCGGGCTGATGCACGTGGCCGCCGCGCTGAACCGTCCGCTGGTGGCGGTGTACGGCTCCACCTCGCCGGGCTTTACGCCGCCGTTGGCCGACAAGGTCGAAGTGGTGCGCCTGGGCCTGGAATGCAGCCCGTGCTTTGAACGCACCTGCCGGTTTGGCCACTACAACTGCCTGCGCCAATTACTGCCCCAGCCGGTGACCGATGCGCTGCAGCGGTTGCAGGGCGACGTGGTCGAGGTTCACTGAGTTGCGGGTACTGGTAATCAAGACCTCATCCCTAGGCGACGTGATCCATGCGTTGCCGGCACTCACCGATGCGGCGCGGGCGATCCCCGGCATCCGGTTCGACTGGGTGGTGGAAGAAGGCTTTGCCGAAATCCCCACCTGGCACCCGGCGGTCGACAAGGTGATTCCGGTGGCGATTCGCCGCTGGCGCAAGAATATCTGGCAAACCCTCAAAAGCGGCGAGTGGCGACGCTTCAAACAGAGCCTTCAGTCGACCAAATACGACCTGGTCATCGACGCCCAGGGCCTGCTTAAAAGCGCCTGGCTGACCCGCTACGTGCGTGCGCCCGTTGCCGGGTTCGACAAAAGCTCGGCCCGTGAGCCCATGGCGGCGCGTTTCTATTCGCGGCGCCTGGCCGTGGCCCGTGGGCAACATGCGGTGGAGCGGCTGCGCCAGCTGTTCGCCGTGGCTCTGGGCTACGACCTGCCCAAAGGCCTGGGCGACTACGGCCTGAGTGTGGAAAAACTGCTCGGCCTGCCGCCGGAAAAACCCTTTGTCCTGTTGTTGCACGGCACCACCTGGGACACCAAGCACTGGCCCGAAGCCTATTGGCGCGAGCTGGCCGAGCGCATGGGCCGCCTGGGTGTGGACGTGAAACTGCCCTGGGGCAATGCCGACGAAAAAGCCCGCGCCGAACGCCTGGCCCAAGGCTTGAGCAACGCCCAGGTGCTGCCCAAACTCAACCTGGCCGGCGTCGCCCGCGTATTGGCCGGCGCCCGCGCCTGCGTGGCGGTCGACACCGGCCTCGGTCACCTCGCCGCTGCGCTGGACGTGCCGACCATTTCCCTGTTCGGCCCCACCAATCCGGGCCTGACCGGCGCCTACGGCAAGGGCCAGATTCACCTGGCCAGCGACTGGCCGTGTGCCCCCTGCCTGCAAAAACACTGTACCTATCAACCGACGGCCGACGACGTGCGTCGGTTCGACATCCAGCGCGAGTCGCCCTTGTGCTTCACGCGCCTGAACCCTGAGCGTGTGGCAAGCCGACTGAGCACGTTGTTACTGGCTGAGGAGCTGCACTGATGCAACTGGCATTTGTTCTGTACAAATACTTCCCCTTCGGTGGCCTGCAGCGCGACTTCATGCGCATCGCCCTGGAGTGCCAGCAGCGTGGCCACACCATTCGTGTCTATACGCTGATCTGGGAGGGCGATATCCCGCCGGGCTTCGAGGTGCTGGTGGCGCCGGTCAAGGCGTTTTTCAACCATCGGCGCAATGAAAAACTCAGCGCCTGGATGGAGGCAGACCTGGCCAAACGCCCGGTCGACCGCCTGATCGGCTTCAACAAGATGCCCGGCCTGGACGTGTACTACGCTGCCGACGGCTGCTTTGAAGACAAGGCGCAAAACCTGCGTCACTCGCTGTACCGCTATTTCGGTCGCTACAAGCACTTCGCCGACTACGAGCGCGCCGTGTTCGCCAAAGATGCCAAGACCGAAGTGCTGATGATCTCCGAAGTTCAGCAGCCGCTCTTTATCAAGCACTACGACATCCCGCTTGAGCGCTTTCACCTGCTGCCGCCGGGCATTGCCCAGGACCGCCGGGCGCCGCCGAACGCGGCCGAGATTCGCGAAGGCTTTCGCCAGGAATTCAACCTGGGCGATGACGACCTGTTGCTGGTGCAGATCGGCTCGGGCTTCAAGACCAAGGGCGTCGATCGCAGCCTCAAGGCCGTGGCCGCATTGCCCGCCGAGCTGAAAAAACGCACGCGCCTGTTTGTAATCGGCCAGGACGACCCCAAAGTATTCCAATTGCAGAGCGCCACGCTGGGCCTGGGCGACAATGTGCAGTTTCTCAAGGGACGCAGCGATATCCCTCGCTTCCTGCTGGGCGCCGACCTGTTGATCCACCCGGCGTACAACGAAAACACCGGCACCGTGTTGCTCGAAGCACTGGTGGCCGGTCTGCCGGTGCTGGTGTCGGCGGTGTGTGGCTACGCCCATTACATCGCCGAAGCCGACAGTGGCCTGGTGCTCGATGAGCCGTTTGAACAGAACCAGCTCAACGCGTACCTGGCCCGCATGTTGACCGATTCTGCACAGCGCGCGGCCTGGGGCCGCAATGGGCTGGCCTATGCCGAGACAGCCGACCTCTACAGCATGCCGCAGCACGCGGCGGATGTGATTCTGGCGGAGCCAAAACCATGAAGTTGATGCTTGCCGAACCGTTCAAGAGCCTCTGGGCCGGACGCGATGCGTTCGCCGAAGTGGAGCGTCTGGAGGGCGAGGTGTACCGCGAACTCGAAGCCCGTCGCACGCTGCGCACCGAGGTCGAGGGGCGTGGTTATTTTGTGAAGATCCACCGGGGTATCGGTTGGGGCGAGATCGTCAAGAACCTCGTCACCGCCAAGCTGCCGGTACTCGGCGCGGGCCAGGAGTGGCTGGCGATCCAGCGTCTGCAGGAAGTCGGCGTGCCGACCATGACCGCTGTCGCCTATGGCGAGCGCGGCAGCAACCCGGCCGATCAGCACTCGTTCATCATCACCGAAGAGCTGGCGCCTACCATCAGTCTTGAAGATTTCAGCATCGACTGGGTCAAGCAGCCGCCCGAGCCGCGCTTGAAGCGCGCGCTGATCGCCGAAGTGGCGCGCATGACCGGCATGATGCATCGCGGCGGCGTCAACCATCGCGATTGCTATATCTGTCACTTCCTGCTGCACACCGACACGCCGGTGACCGCCGAGCATTTCAAGCTGTCGGTGATCGACCTGCACCGCGCGCAGACCCGCGCCAGAATCAGCCATCGCTGGCGCAACAAGGACCTGGCCGCGCTGTACTTCTCGGCGCTGGACATCGGCCTTACCCGCCGCGACAAATTGCGCTTCCTCAAGGGCTATTTCCAGCAGCCGCTGCGCCGCATCCTGGCCGAAGAAAGCGCCCTGCTGCAGTGGCTGCAAGGCAAGGCCGACAAGCTGTATGCCCGCAAGCAGCGTTACGGGGATGCGCTCTGATGGCGGGTTGGAACCTGGAGCCTGCGTACGCCAACCTCGCGGATGACTTCGGCAGCCTGGAGGCGGTGTTTGCCTTGCAGGGCGAACGGCTGACCCGCGACCCGCTGTCGGAAGTGATCCGCGTGGAGCGCGGCGGGGTCAATTACTACGTCAAGCGCTACGTCGGTGCCGGTAAAGGCTTGCGTCGCTACCTGGGCAAGCCCCGGGTGAAGTCCGAGTGGCAGAACCTCAAGCGCTTCGCCAAGTGGGGCATTCCCACCGCCGACGTGGTTGCCTGGGGCCTGGAGCGCAACGGCCTGGCCTACGACCGTGGGGCGATGATCACCCGTGAGCTGCCCAGGACCGAAGATCTGTCGGCGCTGGCCGAGCACAAGGACGCGCGCCTCAAGGATCCCCGCTGGGTCAATGCGGTCAGCCGCCAGCTCGCCGAATACACGCGCACCATGCACGAACACCGGTTTACCCATAACGATTTGAAGTGGCGCAACCTGCTGGTGGATGACCAGGCCACGCTGTACCTGATCGACTGCCCCAATGGCGATTTCTGGCGCGGCTTCTGGCTCAAGTACCGCATCACCAAGGACCTGGCGTGCCTGGACAAAGTGGCCAAATATCACCTGTCGGCCACCCAGCGCCTGCGCTTTTACATGCAATATCGCCAACGCACGCACCTGACGGTGTCGGACAAACTGCGGATTCGCCACGTGGTGAAGTTTTTCGAGGGACGCGAATGAGTGACTTCCTGGCGGCCGAGGACCGCGCTCTGCTCGAGCGCCACGGCCTGGCCACTTTCGACGCCCTGTGGGCCAAGCAACTGGACGCGGTGGACGAGCCGAACACCAGCCGTGGCGGCTGGAGCAGCGTGTTTCGCCTGGAGCTCGACGGCCACGGTTACTACCTCAAGCGCCAGAGCAATTATCTGACACGCACCTTGCACAGCCCGTTGGGCGAGCCGAGCTTCGCCCGCGAGTTTCGCAATATCAGCCGGTATCGCGCGCTGGGCATCCCGGCACTGCAGGCGGCGTTTTTTGGCGAGCGCAAGGTCGCGGGCGAACGCCGTGCGATGCTGCTGACGCGTGCGCTGGATGGCTGGAACGACCTGGACTCGTTGCTGGAGCAATGGTCGTCACTGAGCGACGCCCAGCACCACGCGATCCTGCTGGCCTGCGGTCGGCTGGCGCGTCAGTTGCACAGCGTGGGCCAGGTGCACGGCTGTTTTTACCCCAAGCATATTTTTTTGCAGGCGACTGGTGACGGTTACGCCGCGCAACTGATCGACCTGGAGAAAACCCGCCCGTTGCTGTTCGGCTGGCGTGACCGGGTCAAGGACCTGGAACCGCTGTTGCGCCGCGCGCCGCAGTGGTCTCAGGCCCAGGTGCGGCAACTGCTGGCGGCGTATCTTGAGCAACCGCAGGACAGCGCGCTGGTCGATACCTGGTACCAGCGCCTCACTGCGCGGCGCAGTCACAAGGAGAACCGCTGATGCGTTTGTCCGAACTCAAACAGGCCGGACGCCGTCCGAGCCTGCCGCTGACCATCGAGTTGGCGGATGCGGCCGGCACTGGCCAATTGCAACTGCTGAGCCTGTTGCGCGTGTTGCCGGGCGAGCGCTACGTGGGCGCGGCGGTCTGGCGGGGGCGCCCGGTACTGGCCAAGTTGCTGGTGGGCAGCAAGGCGGCGCGGCACTTTCAGCGTGAATTGAGCGGCGTGCGCCTGCTGGCCGAGCAAGGGCTGACCACGCCGCTGCTGCTCGCCGATGGCTTGCAGGAAGGCGAGGGCGGCTGGCTGTTGTTCGAATTTATCGAGGGCGCCCAAAGCTTGGCCGACGCCTGGCGCGCGGTCGAAGACTTGCCGCCGTTGGCCGATGAGCAGACGGCGGTGCTGGCCGAGGCCCTGGGCGCGATTGCGCAGATGCATGCCAAGGGTGTGTGGCAGCAAGACTTGCACCTGGACAATCTGCTGCGCCAGGGCGACACGCTGTACCTGATCGACGGTGCCGGTGTGCGGGTTGAAGAGGCGGGCAAGCCGCTGTCGCGCAACCGCGTGCTGGAAAACCTCGGCGTGTTCTTTGCGCAGTTGCCCAGGAACCTCGAGCCGTTTACCGAAGAATTGCTGGTGTATTACCTGCTGAGCAACGGCGAGCACGCATTGCCGTTGCAGGCGCTGGAAAAACAGGTGCGCAAGGTCAGCGCCTGGCGCCTGAAGGACTTCCTCGGCAAAGTGGGCCGCGAGTGCACGCTGTTCAGCGTGCAGCGCGGCGCCTTTGGCTTGCGCGCGATTCGTCGCGAAGAAGAAGCGGCGATGTTGCCCGTGCTGGAGCAGGCCGACGCATTGCTGGATCAGGGTCACCTGTACAAGACCGGCGGCGCAGCCAGCGTGGCCAGGGTCGAAGTGGCCGGCCGGCCGCTGGTGATCAAGCGCTATAACATCAAGGGCTTCGCCCATTGGCTCAAGCGCTTCTGGCGCCCAAGCCGCGCCTGGCATTCCTGGCGCGAGGGCAACCGCCTGGCGTTCCTCGGCATCGCCACGCCCAAGCCGTTGGCGGTGCTGGAAAAACGCTTTTTCTGGCTGCGCAGCCGGGCCTACCTGGTGACGGAATACCTGCCGGGACCGGACATCATTGAGCGCTTTGCGCCTTACGTGGAAAACGGCCACGCCCCCGAAGCCGAGTTGCAGGCGCTCGACCAACTGTTCGCCGAACTGATCCGCGAGCGCATCAGCCATGGCGATTTCAAAGGCCACAACCTGTTCTGGGCCGGGGATCGGTGGTCGCTGATCGACCTGGATGCGATGTGCCAACACACCTCCGATGCCAGCTTTGCGCAGGCGTTTGCCAGAGACCGCGCGCGGTTCATGCGCAACTGGCCTGAAAGCAGCGCGTTGTATCAGCTGATTGATCAGCGCCTGCCCACTCGCACGAGCGCATAAGATCCAGAGGGGGAGGTGGCTTGCTCCCGATGAGGGTGTGTCAGTCGGTACCTGAGTTGACTGCCCGCCGCTATCGGGAGCGAGGCCCCTTTTTATTAAGTACAAAGACAACTTGTAATTTAAAGCCTGAAATTTCAGGCAAGCACATTCCTGTGGCGAGCGGGCTTGCCCCGCGTTGGGCCGCGTAGCGGCCCTGAAACCATGTTCTGCGCTGGGTCAGGGACACCGCGTTTTTCTTGATTGGGGGCGCTTCGCACCCCAACGCGGGGCAAGCCCGCTCGCCACAGAGGCTACGGTTTGCTGTGCGGCAGCACCAAGTCGAAGATTTGTCGGAGGCTCCTTGACTGGAATGCTTCATGTCAGATGGATCCAGGTATATGTCGCCTGGGCAACAGCAATGGGGCAGTTGTTGTTGCGCAAGAACAGTCCGCGTTTGCTTTTTTTCTTTATTTCATTGATTTAAATAGATAAAAATCCTGGCACACACTCTGCAATGCTAATCGGTGAACCCATTCACCGGTCGCTTCAGCGGAGCCCTGTATGCCCACCAGCCTTTCCTCGTTTTACCGTTTGATTTGCCTTGGCGCTGCGCTGTTGCTGGGCCAGGTGTGCACGGTTCACGCCGATGATGCGGTGCCGTCGCTTGCCGGCAAGCGCATCGCCGTGAGCATGACCGGCACCAGTCACTATTTCGATATCAAGGCGTTCCAGGCACAGGTCGATGAGATCAAGCGCCTGGGCGGTACGCCGATCACCCTGGACGCCGGGCGCAATGACAAGAACCTGGTGACCCAGCTGCAAACCGTGGTCACCCAGAGGCCCGATGCGGTGATTCAGACCCTGGGCACTCTCAGCGTGATCGACCCCTGGCTCAAGCGCATCAGCAAGGCCGGCATCCCGCTGTTCACCATTGATGCGCCGTCGCAGTACAGCCTCAACAACACCACTTCCGATAACGTCGCCACCGGCAAGGCCCTGGCCGAGCAGTTGATCAAGGACGCCGGCGGCAAGGGCAAAATCCTGGTGTTCAACGGCTTCTACGGCGTGCCGGTGTGTGCGATTCGTTATGACCAGTTGAAGCTGGCGCTCAAGGCGTATCCACAGCTGGAAATCATCCAGCCCGAACTGCGCGATGTGATTCCCAACACCGTGCAGGACGCCTATTCCCAGGTGTCTGCACTGCTCAACAAATACCCCAAAGGCAGCATCTCGGCGATATGGTCGGCGTGGGATATTCCGCAGTTGGGCGCGAGCAAGGCGTTGATCGACGCCGGGCGCACCGAGATCAAGACCTACGGTGTCGATGGCACGCCGCAAGTGCTGGGGCTGCTGGGACAGGACCATTCGCCGGTGGGCGCGGTGGTGGCGCAGCAGCCGGCGCTGATCGGCAAGACCGCCGTGCAGAACGTGGCGCGCTACCTCGCCGGGCAGCATGACTTGCCCCGTGAAAGCCATGTGGCGACGCTGCTGACCACCGCCGCAAACCTGCCGCAGGTCCAACAATTGCGAGGTGACTGATGCCGGCTCTACACCTGCAGCATGTGCACAAACGCTTCGGCGCCACCCTGGCGCTGGACGGTGCGAGCCTCAAGGTCGAGCGCGGCACGGTCCACGGGTTGGTGGGCGAGAATGGCGCGGGCAAGTCGACCCTGATCAAGATCCTGGCCGGTATCCACACCGCCGACGCGGGGCAGGTGAGTATCGACGGGCAGTCGTACGACAGGCTGTCGCCGCGCCAGGTGGACGCACTGGGCGTGCAGTTCATCCATCAGGAGCGGCTGTTGCCGGCCAGTTTCACTGTGGGCGAAGCGCTGTTTTTCGGGCATGAGCTGCGCCGTGGGCCGTTTGTGGATCGGCGTCGTCAGCAACGCGAAGCGCAGCGTTTGCTGGCGGACTATTTCGACCTGCAATTTCCGGCCGGTGCCTTGGTGAGCGAGCTGAACAGTGCCGAGCGCCAGGTGCTGCAGATCACCCGCGCGCTGATTCGCCAGCCGAAGATTCTGGTGTTCGATGAGCCCAGCGTGGCGTTGGTCAAACGCGAGGTCGACCAGTTGCTGCGCATCGTCAGGCGCTTGCGCGACCAGGGGCTGTCGATTCTGTACATCTCCCATTACCTGCAGGAGATCGACAGCGTGTGTGATGAGGTCACGGTGCTGCGCAATGGGCGCGATGTGGCGGTGGTCGAACCTCGGCATACGTCGAGCGCCGAGATCGCGCGGCTGATGGTCAATCGCGAAGTGCAGGAGATGTACCCCAAGGCCAGGGTGGCTTTGGGCGAGCCGATGCTGCAGGTGAAGTCGCTGAGCCTGGCGCGGCGTTATCGGCACATCGACCTGCAGGTGCGGCGTGGGGAAATCGTCGGCCTCACCGGGCTGGTCGGGTCGGGAGCCAAGGAATTGTTCAAGACGCTGTTTGGGATCGAGCAGGCCGACAGCGGCAGTGTCCACCTGCAAGGTTGCCTGCTGCGCCTGCGTTCACCGGGCCAGGCGATTGCCGCCGGGATCGCGCTGGTGCCGGAAGAACGACGTAGCCAGGGCATCGCGCCGGTGCTGTCGGTGCTGGAAAACCTGACGCTGGCCGGGCTGGGCAGGTTCAGCCGCTGGGGGCTGTTGAGCCGTGCCACGGAGCAGGTGGAAACCGCGCGGCTGATCGATGAACTGGCAATCAAGGCGCCGGGGTCTCACGCGGCGGTCAGCCAGCTCAGTGGTGGCAACCAGCAGAAGGTGGCGCTGGGCAAATGGCTGAGCCGCCGTTCGGCCGTGTACTTGCTCGATGAGCCGTGCGTGGGGGTGGATGTGGGCGCCAAGGTCGAGATCTATCGCTTGATCGGGCGTCTGGTGCAGGAGGGCGCGGCGGTGCTGGTGCTGTCGTCGGATTTGCCCGAGCTGCTGGGGATCAGCGACCGTATTCTGGTGCTGCATCGCGGTGAAATCGCCGGCGAGTTTCACGCTGGCGAGGCCGACAGCGACCAGCTGCTGGCGTGTGCCACCGGGGCAGTGCCCGCCGCAGCGGTGCGGGCGCGGGAGGTCGAGCATGCTTGAGGCGCTGCTGCGACGCGGTTCGGTCGGCGTATTCCTGGCGATCCTGGTCGGGTTTGCCGTGGCCGCGCCGAATTTTCTCTCGGTGGGCAATCTGGCCAATGTGTTCAGCCAGTCGGCGATTCTCGGCGTGCTGGCGTTCGGGCTGACCTGCGTGATTATCGGCGGTGGCTCGAATGTGGTCGCCGGTGGGCTGGACCTGTCGTTGGCAGCCAACCTGGGGCTCTGTGCGGCGGTGTTCAGCCGCCTCAACAATGTTGGGCTGGCGCTTTGGCTGACGGTGTCGCTGACCCTGGCGTGCGGCGTGGCGGTCGGCCTGGTCAATGGCCTGGCGGTGGTGCTATTGCGCCTGCCGCCACTGCTGGCGACTTTGGCGAGCATGAATGTGCTGGCTGGGCTTGAGCTGGTGCTGACCGAAAATACCGTGGTGTCCACCGACTCGCCGCTGCTGGACCTGCTCAGCGGCGGCGCCTGGCTGGGGGTGCCGGCGCTGGCCTGGGTACTGCTGGTGACGGCGGGGCTGCTGATCTTGCTGATCCAGCATTCACCCTACGGGCTACGTTTGCATGCGGTGGGCGAATACCCGCAGGCGGCCGAGGCGGCGGGGCTGCGCAATGCGCGCTATGTGTTGTCGAGTTATCTGCTGTCAGGGTTGTGCGCCGCCGTGGCTGCGTTGTGTTCGGCGGCGTTTTTCAGCGGCAGCACCACCGGCTCCGGCGACATGCTGCTGTCGGTGGTGGCGATTGCATTTCTGGGTGTGGTGTTTTCGCGGCGGCTGGTGGCGAGTATCCCCGGCACGTTGTTCGCGGCGTTGTTGATCGGCTTTCTGATCAATGGTTTTCAATTGCTCAACGTATCGAGTTTCTGGGTCAACGGCGTGCAGGGCGTGTTGATCCTGCTGGTGGTGGCTGCGTCCAGCGCATTGAGTCGAGGGGGCCACCCATGAAGCTGCGTGCCTTGTTGCCATTGACCTTGCCGCTGGTCTTTGGGGTGATTGTCGTAGTGTTTGCAGTGCAGGCGCCGGGGTTCCTTAGCGCCGGCAACCTCAAAAGCCTGGTGCTGAACAATTTTGTGCTGCTGGCGATTGTGTCCATCGGCATGACCTACGCGGTGGCGGCGGGCGGCATCGACCTGTCGGTGGGGACGGCGCTGGATTTTGCCAGTTTCAGCTTTGTGGTACTGCTCAACAGCGGGCATGGCTGGGCCGTGGCGGCGGCGGGTGCGTTGGCGGCGGCATTGCTGGTGGGGCTGTTGAATGCTGTGCTGATTGGCGGGCTGCGTATCAGCCCGTTCCTGGCCACCCTTGGCACGCTGTTTATCGGCACCAGTGCCCAGCAATTGCTCTCGGACGGCGGGCAGCCGATCTACATTGCCCAGGGATTGAAACCGGGCATTGCGGACCTCACGCCTTTGCTGGTCGTGCTGGGGCTGGCGCTGTTTTATGGCGTTTTACTTGCGCGAGGGCGATTGGGGCGGGAATTGCTGGCACAGGGCACGCAGCCGCTGCTGGCGTATTACTCGGGGTTGTCGGTGCGGCGGATCGTGACCGTCGTGGCATTGGCCACAGCCTTGGCGTGCGGGGTCGCCGGGGTGTTGCTCGGGGCCACGGTGAGCGCTTATGTACCGTTGTCCGGGAATGCGTTTTTGCTGAATGCGATTGGCGCGGTGTTTATTGGCACGACACTGAGTCGGCAGGGCCGGGCGAACGTTTTTGGGACGTTGCTGGGCGTGCTGTTTATCAACGTGATTGCCAACGGGTTGTTGTTGATCGGCTGGAATTTTTATTGGCAGCAAGTGGCAACGGGGGTGTTGATTTTTGGGGTGTTGACGTTCAGTTTTGCCAGCCGGCGCCTGGTGGAACTGGCCTGAATGCCCACAGTGCATCGGCAATCGGAAAACTCCCACGCCGGTATGTCCTTATTCCTTCTATGGAGGGCAGGGCCGTAATGCTAGCGTTCGTGACCTTACCGGAGGTCACTGAATGAACATTGCACTCAAAATCCTGTTGGCTGCGTTATGCCTGAGCCTGGTCGGCTGCGGCACCGTCAACACAGTCATGCGCGAAGACCACGTCGCCGTGCAGGCGCTCAAGAAACAGAAAACCTATTGCCAGTCCATCACCCGCGTCTACAGCGGGGTCGCTTATGACCTGTGTCAACTGCACGCCCCTCCTTCGGCTACAGCGGGTGTGTGGGTGAATTTCGTGCCGCTGATTGTCATTGATGTGGTGGCCTCCGGCGTGTTGGATACCCTCGTGCTGCCCTACACGGTCTACCGGCAAAACACCGACGGCAGCCTCGAACTCAGGTAGACCAGTGATGGGCTCCACACTGCCCGCTTTTGCCTTGCCGCTTGCCGCTAACAGCTCCCCACTGCTTTTAAGCTATAATCCCGCCCTTTAGCTGTTTCCTGCCCAGGCGGGAGGCACACTTTTTTCAGGCGCGATGCGCCTGCATGCAGACTAAAAGAGGCTAGACCCCTGTGGCATTGACGATTCTTGGCCTGTCCGGCGCCCTTAGCCATGATCCTTCCGCAGCCCTTTATATCGACGGCAAGCTGATCGCGGCCGCCGAAGAAGAGCGCTTCGTACGCGACAAACATGCAAAGAACCGCATGCCCTACGAATCGGCGAAGTTCTGCCTGGAACAGGCCGGTATCAAGCCTTCGGACGTTGATGTGGTGGCGATTCCGTTCGCGCCGATCAGCCTGTTCGGCGAGGCGCGCTGGCACTACGCCAAGCGTTACTGGTACGCCCCGGACCGCGCCCTCGACGCGATCCTGATGGGCAACCGTCGCTACAAGCGCTATCGCAACAAGATCGTCTGGTGCCTGGAGGCAATTGGGCTTCGATCC
>CATOTO010000176.1:0-42435 GCA_951812925.1 Calliopum simillimum | reverse complement strand
GATTTCGCTCATTTTCAATCTCCCGAGCTAACTTTGACGACGGAGGCAGTGTACCAAATTTCATTGAATTATCTTGCTCAGTTTTCCCAGCCAGCCACCGACTCTGGAGGTGACGCTGATCAAAAATATATATACTTTTCTATATCTCCCACGCTTCTTTCTCTGCGTTACAAACGGAAGGACAAAGTGAATATACCCTGGGTGTAGGGTATAAAAAAAAGTTTTTTTAAAAGTCTAGAAAATTTTTTAAAATAAAAACAAGCTATTAAAAATAAAAGTCTAGAAAATTTTTAAAACAGTACTACATTTTTTTAATATTTGGAATAGGGCCAAAAAAGAATAAGGCAAAACTTTTTATCAAATTTATTTTTTCAAAAAAAAGTATATCGATGCCTTAGAGCGCTATAGTCCTATCTCCATTTTTTCAATTGTTGGGAAATGCAAAAAGAAGATTTCAAACAGTGGTTATTTAAAATTGGCTGCTATTTTGATATAACGATAAGTGCAATAATTTTACCCATGGTATATTTTAACATAATTTTTTTTTTTTGGTTTTTAACCAATTTTATTAATTTCTAACGAAATCCCAGCCAATTTATAGTATGCCATTACTTTTGCCCTTATAAAGCATTGCACTATTCTTAAAATAAATGACACATTTAGTAATTTTTTTGAATTTTTTCCACTAAAATGTCGTAGAAAGTCATGAAAAGCGTAGAAAACACGAAAAAACGAATTTTTTTCTTTTTTATTTTTGTTCGGGTGTAACAAACTTTGTTGACTAAAATGTCACAAAAAGTCATGAAACGCAAAGAAAAAATCTCAAAATCGCAAAAAGTGGAGATAGGACTATAGCGCTCTAAGGTATCGATATGATTATTTGAAAACAGTATAAAAGTTTCAAGTGGTGATTGTGTGATATTAAATCGATTTACTTAGATATTTAATAAATGGATTAAACAATTTTCTTTTTCTAATTTCTTTTATATCCAAAATATAAACTAGATAGGTATACATTTTTTTTTGCTAATTAAAGCTCTTCTGTTCTGATACTGTTAGCTCATCAAAAGCATTAAGTTTTCCAAAAGTATAAGTAGGACCTGGTCTATGAAAAAGAGGCTTGCGTGCGAAAAAAAAAATTTTGTGAAAACAACTGCAAAACAACGTTTAAATGTCAATTTATGCGAATCGGCAAAAATTGGAAATTTTTTTTTTTTGACACGTAAGCCAAGTCACATATAAAGATTGTTCAAGTTAAAAATGTGATTTGGAAACTCGGATTTTTTAAATTGGAAAATATTCAAAAGCGCATAACCATATCCATATCAAATTGAGAAATTAAAACAATATCTAGCGAGCTAGCCGTCTTGGGAAATAATTCCACATTAGTATATAGCTCCAAATATCCAATGTTCAAGCTATATTAAATTCTAAATATCATTTGAAAAAGTAATTTTAAATGCTACGTAAACTTAAAATTTTTTTATTTTTTTCGTAAACATGTAAACGTAGTAAGAAAGCCATTTAAATCATAACACCATTTATCTTCTTTCGAAGAAAAAGGGTGCAAATTTTCGGATAATCATCATATCGAGAAGCACACCACAGATTTAAAACTTTTATGTTATCTAATTTTATAACTTGTTAAAACCTTTTATGTCAACGAGAGTTCTCCTTGTGGCCGAAATTCGACCATTTCGATTTAACTAAAAAGCAAAAAGTTTTTATAACCTTGGTCGATAGAACACAAAAAGCTTTTAATATTCTTCCTTATGGTTCTGGTTATCTGCATTCTCGAAAATCGGTGAAGCAGCTCAGTTAAAATAGCGTGCTTGCCATTTAGAGGCGTGTTACTCTTACTAAAGAACAAACAATTTTTGATATCTTTCCGTCCCGCTCATTCTATCCCCATACCAAAATTCACAAAAATCAATGCCGTGAGCGCGTGGCACCGCTCACTTAAAATCATAAAGGTCATATTCTCATTCCTTAGTGTTAGCCAATACCCAATATTAAAAAAATCAATGTAGTGACTTAGCCGTGAAAGTGTTCATTTCATTTAGGGGCATGGTACCGCCCTATGAAAAGCATAATGGTCATGAAATCATTCCTTAGCGTTAATTCTATCTCTATATCAAATTTTGTCAAAATCGATGCAGTGGTTTAGCCGTGATAACGTTTTTTTCATTTAGGGGCGTGGCACCACATACTGGAAAACATAATGGCCATGTTATGGTTTCTTAGTGCACATCCTATCTCCATACCAAATTTCGTAAAAATCGCTGCAGTAGTTTAGCCGTGAGAGCGTTTTTTCTATTTGGGGGCGTGGCACCGCCCACTTTAAAAAAATATAGTCGCATGCACTGCTCCTTCTCACAACCTTTTCAACAAAAAAAGAATCAAGCAAATCGGTTGAGATTTAGGTATAGAAACAGGGACTGAATCGATTTCCTTTGCCTATTTGTACATAGGAAGCGTTCCATGCCAAGTGTACCAGCTCAAAATTGTTTTTTCTCTGATTTTGCTCAAATTTTGCAATATGGTAGATCCGGTGTGCAAGAACAACAATGCGCATTTTATGCCTAGTACACTTTTTTCGTAAGGTGCTTTCCTCTTGAGTAAAAAAAGATTTTTGCCTTCCGCGGGCGTTCAAAAGCCAAAAACTCCCATTTAGCGTCCGAATCCCATCTTGAGTCATATATCATTTTAAAGCTTATAAATTATGCTTTAATTTAAAGTACTTTTAAAAAAATCAAAGGGGGCTTTTTTAAAAAAAATTCAAAAGTATTTTTAAGTGTAAAAAATTATATAATGTAATAAGAAATATTTTTGTACAAAAAGAACACTTCAAAATAAATAGGACCAGTAACTTAGATTTATCAATTTACAAACTTTAGTGTAAGCTATAAATTTTTTAAAAAACACCCTTTTCATAAAAATGACTAAAAACGCCAAATTCAACACCCTGTATTTTAACAACAAATGGTACTGGGACCAAATCCTCCCATGTTGTTGTTCTTGCACAGCGGATCTACCATATTGCCAAATTTGATAGAAATCGGAGAGCTGGTACACTTGGCATGGAGTGCTTCATAGATAATATTTTTCAAATCCAACCACGGGCTTTATTAAAAATGAAGGTTGGCAAACTTAAAATCAGGTCAGAAACCAAAATATTTTTATTGAAGGAACGCGTAAGGAGTGAGATCGAAAAAATCTTAACACACGTTTTACCTAATAATTTTTTTTTGGGTGTAAAATTAAAAAATTTTTTTGATCTAGTTATCTTTGAAAAATATGTCAGCTATTATTTTTAATGACAAACATGTTGATTTGTTGTGAGTTTGATCAAAATGAGTGAAGAAAAAGAAGTACGTCTTAAAATTATTAAAAATTTTCAAAAAAATCCAAATTGGTCTGACAGAAAGAATTGAAGGTCTACCGTCAGACTGTTTCTAATGTTATTAAACAGTTTCAGGAGAATTTGACTATCGATAGGAAACCTGGTTCGGGAAGAAAACAAGGACCACATGATATTGGGAAAGTCAAGAAAATTGAAAGCATATTGAAAAGATCTCCAAACACATCTGCTAGAATAGCTGCCCGGTTAGCCCAGTGCTCTGACTATTTGGTGCGAAAACTTAAAACCTATGCAGGTTTGAAAACATACGAAGTCCAAAAAGTTCCAGACAGGAATGCTGCAAAAAATTTAGACGCCAAAAGTAGGGCTCGGAAATTAAAATCGAATTTTATACAAAAATATTCATGGACGACGCAACGTATGTAGTGGCAGATTTTACGCAGCTTCCGGGTGAAAATTTTTATGTTGCTGATGCTCGAGGAAATGTCGAAGAACAATTTAAAATCCAAAAGCAGACAAAATTTCCTAAAAAATTCCAAATGCAGTTGCGGCAAAAAAAGCAAGTCATTTGTTACTGTGGGCTCTATAAATACCGAAATATACATCAAAGAATGTTTGAAAAAAAGACTTCTTCCTTTTATAAGAGAGCACAATGTGTCCACATATTTTTGGCCCGATTTGACATCATGTCACTACGGCAAGAAAGCTCTGGAGTGGTACCAAAGTAATAACATAGTTTTTGAACCAAGAGAGGCCAATCCTCCAAATTTTCCGGAGCTAAGACCAGTGGAGAGATATTGGGCTCTTGTGAAAAGAAACTTAAAGAGCACAAAAAGGTGTCCCAAAATATCGAAGATTTGAAAAGGAGATGGGCAAACTGTTCCAAAAAGGTGTCTGAAACAACTATCAAATCTCTAATGGAAGGCAATTTAATGTTATTGGCGTTTTCCCAATATAACAGCATATCACATATTAATACTTGTTTGCAGACGTAACAGCTCCTAAATTTTCATCAAAATTGTCGGAGTCGTTTTCGAGTAATATTGAATCAAAATTTTCAAGGGTAAAATAGTGGGCGTGGCACTTATTCGATCCCGCCCACTTTTCGTTTTTTACAAGGTATTATTAAGCAGTACCTACATACCAAATTTCATTAAAATACCTAGTAAAATTTGCGAGAAATAGCATTTAACGTATTTTGCTTGTATGGGAGGTTCCACGCGCAATGGCGATATTTTGCCCACTTTCAGATCAGAGATGCCTTTTAGCAAGTAGGCTCCCCACAGTTAATTTTAGAATGATTACTTTATTAGTTTTCTTTTTATACCGTATTATATTTTTGTGGGCGGTGCCACGCCCTTTACCGAGTTTTCCCAATATAACGGCAGATTAAATATTAATACCTGTTTACAGAGGTGACATATCCTAAATTTTCATTAAAATTGTTGGAGTCGTGTTCGAGTAATATTGAATCAAAATTTTCAAGGGCTAAAAAGTGGGCGTGGCACTTCTTCGATCTCGCCCACTTTTTGTCTGTTACATGGTATTATTAAACCGTACCTGCTCACTAAATTTCATTCAAATACCTTGTATGGTTTGCGAGTTATGACCATATCAAATTTAAAATTTAATGCGATGCCACGCCCCCTGGTGAGCATTTACAAAGTTCAAGCCTAGCTCATTCTTCATTGTATGCTAAAATCTAACATTATCCGATGTTTCATTAAAATCGCTGTAGCCGTTTTCGAGAAAAAGTTTTGCCCGTTCCAAACATACATATGTACATACAATTTTATCTCGTATAAGAAGAGAAGATATTATCAATTAAATAAAAAAAAATAAAAACTCTAAGATCAACCGTTTAAAAATTATTTATATTTCAATTAAAAAACAAAAAAGAAAGAAACGAACTGACCGCACTAGGATTCAAACCGAAGACCGTCCGTGTGATGGTTAAAAACATATTATTACATTACAATTACAAACCTGTTAGACCTCTACAACCAATAACCTAAGTATTTAGGTGCTCATCACTAATACATAGGTTGCTATTTATATATCCGAAGTTTGCAACATCCCCAGATGGCAACTCAAATAATCATCAGAAAATTTGGCATATGTATTCAGAATGTTCTGCTTTGCAGAGGCTATTGCATCCCAGTCCGAAAATTCACTAGAAGTTTCGACATAAAATATCTCAACATCGGTTGTTGAATCAGAAAGTTGAATCACCTTTTTCCACCCCAAATTTATGTAAGTTATTTAAGCCATAAAATACGAGATATTCTGCTGTAACACCTAGGAGGAGCATAGGGTCAGGCCCAACAACATTCCATGGTAATATTATTACTATAGTATTGTACATGTTAATATAACAATTTTTGGAACAAGTTTATTGTTGTTTTACGGGAAATAAAACAACACCAAAATGGTTCGCACGGATCTAGCCATCGGGAGATCCGGAAATAATTTTTCTAAAAACCGTTAACAAGTCGGAATAATTTATAAAATACATATGATTTTTTATAAATTGGTAGCGTTTTTTTTTTTTTCAAAGAACCGTAAAAAAGCCATATAAATCATAACACCATTTATCTTCTTTTGAAAAAAAAGGTGCAAATTTTCGGATAATCATCATATCGAGAAGCATACCACAGATTAAGAACTTTTATGTTATCTGAGTTTATAACTTGTTTATGTCAATCATGTTTTTCAAATCCAACCTTGGGCTTTATTAAAAATGAAGGCTGACAAACTTAAATCAGGTCAGAGATCAAAATATTTTTATTGAAAAAACACGTATTTATATTTCATATGATCATCTTAAATTTTTCGAAATGTGCAGTTGGGTTCTTAGATTTTTATAAAAATTCGTAAAGCTATCCTAAGTGCTTTTTTTTCTAAAGAGTCACGTGACAATTTTTTTAACTTTGTTTTGTGGTTCGATTTACTCCCAATAGGTGGCCAAAAAAAAAATAAAATCAAAGTACAAGGATATAACTTCCATTGCTTAGAAAATTCAAGGCATACAAAAAACCAATATTTCCTATACAAATCATAAGAATAAGTGTTGACGAAATGACGGCCATGTTTTGAAAAATCTTAAAAATTAATTTTCCAAAATAAATGATTATACCCTGGATGTAGCGTATAAAAAAATAGGCAAAAAAATAAAAAACTTCCCCGAACTGAACCCGGGTCCAGGGCAAACTTGAGTAACGTGTCTGTTAATAACTCACACGACATTCGAAGATTGGCGTATTTAGATTTTATGTGGAAAAAATATTTTTTAAAATTTTGTTTGAAGAAAACATATTTAATTTTACTATGGGTTTTTTGGCTCAGTGAACATATCGATTTTTCTAAAAAAATGTTTGTTTTTAGTAGGTATAAGATTTCCATATAGTCTACAATTTTATGAAATCATTAATAGTAATATTTCCATGAAAAAACTTATAATTACAATTTACGCCCTTTACAGCGAATTTACGCCCTTTACAGCAGAGGACATTCTTTATTCAAATAGTTGATGGTGAATGATAATATTCGCACTAGTGTGTAGCTAAGAAGCTGTTCTGCTGTAAGGAGCGTAAGTCCTTTCTTTCTACATGCAATGTAGAAATGTATTGTAATTATAAGTTTTTTCAAGGAAATATTACCATTGATGATTTCATAAAATCGTTCAGAACTCAAAAACTAACAGACTGTAATTAAGTAATTAAAATTTAATATACAGCATTATTAAATCCCCAACTTCCATTTTATTTAAAACGGTACAAGAAAGTACGGAACATTTGAAATTTGGAAAATATATATCTGGAACTTCTGATGTCTACCTAAATCACTGTAAAACATCGTTTACATGCACAATATAACGACATACATATGTATATACATGTGTATATAAAACGATTGGGGATTATTATCTCTTGAAACAAAATGTTAATTTCATAAAAATTGTAGTTGCATCTATCAGAATTGGACAAGAACACCAAATCAGATATTTTACGGAAGCCTTCATATTTTCTTTAATATAAATAGCGTAAATTATTAAAAATTTTTAGGTTCTCATGTGGGCTCTACAAATAAAACATAAAAAAAATTAAAACTTTTTATATTTCTCGTACAATTATTTGATGAAGTGGTGAAAACAAAACTATTCATTTCATCGTTTCACAGTATCAGACTCGACCCTCTGAATATATGCAATTAGTTTTGAAAACTGCCAGATCTAAAATATTTCATATTTCATTTATAATAACAAATTGCAGAAAATGGCCATATTACGTATTTTATTTAAGTTGTTTATATTGCATTTTTTGTTTTTAATTAACAACGGTAACATTGTCGCATTCATCATATCAGAGAGCGACAAGAGCGCGCTCAGTTTTGGTTTCACTTCGGTTATTTTGTTAGTTTATCACAATTACTACGGGGGAGGTAGGAGGTGAGGTGAATTGATTTTAAAGCAAACCAAAAAGTAGCAAAAAAAGTTTGAAGGTTACACGCAACGTAATGGATTATATATAGTAGGATTGGTTTTATTTAGTTCTAATTATTTTCTGATTTTCACTCTTTTGTCTACTTCGCCAATGCAATTGCACACACACAATTTACATTTATTTATTTTTTTAAGTGCATTCGAAACATTTTTTAATGAATATATTATATGGAGCTTCATGACGACGAACACTCACGACGTTAAGTAAATTTTATCATGTTAAAAAAAAAAATTTCGTTCATTCATATGATGTAGGGGAATTTGTACATTCGTCCCTTAAACATTTAAACTTAATTTTTTTAAACACGTTCTTTTTTAAGCGTAATCAATGGGTATATAAGTATGTTAATGTATAAAATAACATTTATATATTTATTATCGTTAAAAACCTATGTATGGTAACTACCCGTTCGACAAACTCAGCAGGCTGACTGACTGACGTACGAACAAAACGACGGTCCTAACAAAAAAAAAAAAAAAAAAAAACAAACAACGTCAACACTTTAAAAGAGAGAAGAGAACTATGACAATTCATACATAGCTGCCAGCTCTAATTTTCTTTAGTAATATGGAAAATGTAACATTCCAGGGACTATTCTGAACATCTTTTCATAGTTTCATTTTACGAAATTCGCAAATCCAACGAAAATATTGGACTAAGTACATAAAGGGACAAAAGTATTGTCAAAATATGAATTGGCTGACATTTTGCTAAAAATTAATAAAATTGGGCTCTGTTTTCACTAAAAGTTTACTTTATGGTGTGAAATTGATGGCATTTAGTTGTAAAAATGATATCTGTGAAATAATCGTACATGACAATACTTTTGCCCTCTTGGGCACTTTAATATCAAATGAACTGTTTTTTATTTTTATACCCTACACCCAGGGTATATTCACTTTGTCCTTCCGTTTGTAACGCAGAGAAGGAGGCGTGGCAGGTATAGAAAAGTATATATATTCTAAATCAGCGTCACCTCCTGAGTCGATATAGCCATGTCCGTCTGTCTGGCTGGCTGGCTGGCTGGCTGGCTGGCTGGGTGGCTGGCTGGCTGGCTGGCTGGCTGGCTGTGTGTTGAAATACACTTTTTGGGAAAACTGAGCAAGATAATTCAATGAAATTTGGTACGCTGCCTCCGTCGTCAAAGTTAGCTAGGGGGATTGAAAATGAGCAAAATCGGTCAACGGACACGCCTACCGCCCATACAAAAATTATATTCAAAATGCAATTTTAGGAGTATTTTTCACGACAATGCAACCACAATACATATAAGTACTACGAATTGTAAGCGCAAGCTCTGATAAAAATTTGAGCGAATTCGGACAAGAGGGCGTGGCACCTCCCATATAAGCAAAAGCTTCAAAACGCTATACTGAAAGCGTTTTTTGAGATATTCAAACCAAATTTGACTCAGACACTAAGAATTATAAATGAAACCTCTCAGCAAAAATTGGGTGAAATCAGACAAGGGGGCGTGGCACCTCCCGTATAAGCAAAAGATTCAAAATGCTATACTGAAAGAGTTTTTTGAGATAATCCAACTAAATTTCACTCTGACACTAAAAACTATAAATGCAAGCTCTGAACAAAAACTGGGTGTACTCGGACAAGAGGGCGTGGCACCTCCCATATAAGCAAACTTTTCAAAATACTGCAGTGTAGGGTATTTATTTTTTGGCCAGGCCAAAATTTACACCCTTACTAGTTTATTTTATTTTATGTTTTTATTATATCTTCGTCGTCAAAAATAGCTCGTGGGATTGCAAATGAGCGAAATCGGTCAACGGACACGCTTACCGCCCATACAAAAAATATCTTCAAAATGCAACTTTAGGAGTATTTTTCACGATAACGCAATCAAGATGCACATAAATACTACGAATTGTAAGCGCAAGCTCTGAGCAAAAATTGGGCTAATTCGGTCTTGAGGGCGTGGCACCTCCCATATAAGCCAAAGCTTCAATTTAGAAAAACATAACGCATACAAATCTTTACTAGTTGTTACAAAAAATCATTTTTATTTTTTTTTTTAATCCTTTTTTGCCTTTAAATTCTTAGGTGGCTCACTTAAAACAATTTTGGCCATTTATTAGTATTAGAAAAAAAACATCGGATTTGAAGAAATTAAGTTGTACAATGTACATGCCTCCTAAAAATTTATAAAAATCTCATACGAGACCTTTTAGAAATTCATGATTTAATTTAACAATATAATATAATTAAAAAAAAAAATGCAGTGTGAAAATGCGGGACAAATAACAGACACAAAATAAAATACAGAAAGAACATTTGTATGTCCCGTATTTCTCAAATAAATTCCGGGGACAGGTAGCCGAAATACAGAACTGTCCCTGGAAATACAGGACGATTGGTCACCGTACATATAGCACAAAATTTGAAATTGCCATAACTTCGGAAATAGTTCAAGTACAATAATAATATTTGATATCTGAGAAATGATTATTGGCATATAATTATTAATTCAAAATGGGCGCGATCGGATCAAGAACACGCCCACCTCCCATATAGAATGAAATTTAAAATGACCATAACTTCGGAAATATTTGTAAAACAACAACAATATTTAATATCTGAGATGCAAAGGCATTATCTAGCTGAAAATTGGCGTGATCAAGGACACGCCCACATTCCATGTAGTCCAAATTGTCCGCCATTTTGTTTTTAACATTTTTTATCAAAAATTTGGTAACAGTGGGCTCAAAAACCACCCTAGCCACAATTTTGTCGTGACATAATCATTCTTTTAGAAAATTGTCCGCCATTTTGGATCCACCACTTTTTTTTGGAAAAAAATTATCTTGAATTCGTAATCAGCGACCTCAAAAACCTCTCTAGCCATAATTTTGTCGTGACATAATTATTTTTTGAGAAAACTGTCCGTTGTTTTGGATCCGCCATTTTGGATCCGCCATGTTGATTTTTAGAAAATGGTTTCCAGATTTGGAATCAGCGCCCCTAAAAATATTAAATCTAACATTTTTTTCACTAAAAATAACCAGGAAAGACTTATGACTGCCTAGAATAGCATTCTAGACCACTGTGTGCCGTCATTTTCACAGCGTCAAGTAAACTGTTCGTGAAAACAAAGCCGAATTTTATTCATTTCTAGCAAAATATCAAAATGACATGACTTTTGTCCTTTTATTACTTACTCCAATAACTCCGTTGGTTTTGCGAATTTCGAAAAAAGAAACGAAGAAAAGCTGTTGAGAATAGTCCGTGGAATTTTACATTTTCCGGTGTTCTATCGATTTCCAACCAACCTGTATATTAGACTGGTGCGTTTTGGACGAATGTTTAAAATTTGTCGCGCAACCGGCAGAATTGTAAAGTTTAACTATCGACATGAAGATTGCCGCCTTCCTAGCTCTGAGAGATGATGGGAAGGGGTGTCGATATATTTTTGAAGGTTGAAAAACGTGGTTTAAAAATGCATGCTCTTAGGTTCGTAGTGAATCAATTCTCAGCTTCGTAGTAGGTCGAAAACTGAAATCGAGGACATGGATTCTTATGTATTTTTTCCCGTACAATCGAATGGCATCATTATACCCTACACCCAGGGTATATTCACTTTGTCCTTCCGTTTGTAACGCAGAGAAGGAGACGTGGCAGATATAGAAAAGAATAATATTCTTGATCAGCGTCACCTCTTGAGTCGATATAGCCATGTCCGTCTGTCTGGCTGGGTGGCTGGCTGGCTGGCTGTGTGTGGAAATACACTTTTTGGGAAAACTAAGCAAGATAATTCAATGAAATTTGGTGCACAGCCTTCGGCGTCAAAGTTAGCTCGGGGTATTGAAAATGAGCGAAATCGGTCAACGGACACGCTTACCGCCCATACAAAAAATATATTCAAAATGCAACTTTTTGAGTTTTTTTCACGATAATGCAACCAAAATACACATAAATACTACGAATTGTAAGCGCAAGCTCTGAACAAAAATCAGGAGAAATCGGACAATAGGGCGTGGCACCTCCGATATAAGCACAAACTTCAAAACGCTATACTGAAAGCGTTTTTTGAGATAATCAAACTAAATTTTACTCAAATGCTAAGAACTATAAATTCAAACTCTGAGAAAAAACTGGGTGAATTCGGACAAGAAGGCGTGGCACTTCCCATACAAGCAAAAGGTTTAAAACGCTATACTGAAAACATTTTTTAAGATAATCCAACCAAATTTCACTCAAATGCTAAGAACTATGAATACAAACTCTGAGAATACAAACTGGGTGAATTTGGACAAGAGGGCGTGGCACCTCCCATATAAGCAAAACTTTTAAAATACTGCTGTGTAGGGTATTTAATGTTTTTCCAGGCCAAAGTTAACACCCTTACTAGTTAGTTTTCTAGTTAGACGTCCATTTTTGGCGTTTAGTGAACTTTTCAGCTCAAAAAAGTCGAAATTTTTTCAAATCCCCTGTTTAAGTACTCCACAGTTGAACAGAAAAAATCTTAGAAAAATTTGAAATGAATATTTTGTTAGGATTTTTTCTGACAAATCCAGTGGTATCATGTTTTTTGCACTACGACATTACTTTTATCCATGAAAAACGAATTTTTGATTTTTATTATCAAAAAATATCACGAAATCGGGCGTAAATATTTAGTCAACGACGGTTCCCAACGTCCGGACAGTTTTTTCTTTTTGGTGCCCCCAAGTAAAATTTTTTTAGAATATTTTTGGAAATTTTTTTAACCCATTATTAACAAGTTTTTGGAAAAGGGGTCAAAAAGACCCTTAAAAACGGGATATAATGGGTTAAGATGTTCACTTAACTTAATGTAGAATCAAGCATGGAACAATATTTTAGAACATATTAACCCATTATAAACAAGGTTTTGGAAAAAGGGGTCAAAAAGACCCTTAAAACGCGTGATAATGGGTTAAGATTTTCTAAAATATTGTTCCATGCTTGATTCTACATTAAGTTATGTGAACATCTTAACCCATTATATCGCGTTTTAAAGGGTATTTTCGACCCCTTTTCCAAAAACTTGTTTATAATGGGTTAAGATGTTCTAAAATATTGTTCCATGCTTGATTCTACATTAAGTTATGTGAACATCTTAACCCATTATATCCCGTTTTTAAGGGTCTTTTTGACCCCTTTTCCAAAAACTTGTTTATAATGGGTTAAACAAATTTCCAAAAATATTCTAAACAAATTTTACTACGGGGCACCGAAAAGAAAAAACCGTCCGGACGTTTGGAACCGTCGTTGACTAAATATTTACGCCCGATTTCGTGATATTTTTTGATAATAAAAATCAAAAATTCGTTTTTCATGAATGAAAGTAATGTCGTAGCGCTGGTACCACTGGATTGGTCAGGAAAAATCCTAGCAAAATATACATTTTAAATTTTTCTAAGATTTTTTCTGTTCAATTGTGGAGTGCTCAAACAGGGGATTTGGAAAAATTTCGACTTTTTTGAGCTGAAAAGTTCACTTAACGCCAAAAATGGACGTCTAACTAGAAAACTAATGATGCCATTCGATTGTACGGGAAAAAATACATAAGAATCCATGTCCTTGATTTCAGTTTTCGACCTACTACGAAGCTGAGAATTGATTCACTACGAACCTATGAGCATGCATTTTTAAACCACGTTTATCAACCTTCAAAAATATATCGACACCCCTTCCCATCATCTCTCAGAGCTAGGGTGGCGGCAATCTTCATGTCGATAGTTAAACTTTACAATTCTGCCGGTTGCGAATGTTGAATCGCACGATAAAAAGTGCAAGGATCACTTTAGTGGAAAATCACATGCTTTACAAATTATTTTCATTTTAGTTGAAAACTAGTAAGAGTGTAAAATTTGGCCTGGCCAAACATTAAATACCCTACACTGCAGTATTTTTAAAAGTTTGCTCTTATGTGACATGCTACGCTCTCTTGTCCGAATTCACCCAGTTTTTGTCCAGAGCTTGCATTTATAGTTTTTAGTGTCTGAGTGAAAAACGTTTTCAGTATAGCGTTTTGAAGCTTTTGCTTATATAAGAGGTGCCACGCCCTCTTGTCCGAGTTCTTCTAGTTTTAGCTTAGAGAGTGCATTTATAGTCTTTAGTATTTGAGTGAAGTTTGGTTTAATTATCTCAAAAAACTCTTTCAGTGTAACATTTCGAAACTTTTCCTTATATGGGAGGTGCTACGCCCCCTTGTTCGATTTCACTCTATTTTATCTGAGAGCTTTCAGTTATGATTCTTAGTGCCTGAGTCGAATTTGGTTCGAATATCTCAAAAAACGCTTTCAGTATAGCGTTTTAAAGCTTTTGCTTATATGGGAGGTGCCACGCCCTCTTGTCCGAATTCGTTCAGTTTTTTCTCAGAGCTTGCGCTTACAATTCTTAGTATTTATACGTATTTTGGTTGCATTGTCGTGAAAAATACTCCTAAAATTGCATTTTGAATATTTTTTTTTTATGGGCGGTGGGCGTGTCCGTTGACCGATTTCGCTCATTTTCAATCCCCCGAGCTATCTTTAACGACGGAGGGAGTGTGCCAAATTTCATTGAATTATCTTGCTCAGTTTTCCCAAAAAGTGTATTTCAACACCCAGCCAGCCAGCCAGCCAGACAGACGCTGATCATGAATATATATGCTTTTCTATATCCGCCACGCCTCCTTCTCTGCGTTACAAACGGAAGGAATAAGTGAATATACCCTGGGTGTAGGGTATAACTAGTATAAGCGTTACCTTAACCCTGGCCAAACATTAAGTACCCTACACTGCAGTATTTTGAAAATGTTGCTTATATGGAAGGTGCCACGCCCTCTTGTCTAAGTTTACCCACTTTTTGCTCAGAGCTTGCATTTAAAGTTCTAAGTATCTGTGTGCAATTTAGTTGGATTGTCTCAAAAAATGTTTTGAGTATAGCGTTTTGAAATTTTGCTTATATGGGAGGCGCAACGCCCTCTTTTCCGAGTTCATCCAGTTTTTCCTCAGAGCTTGCGTTTATAGTTCTTAGTGTCTGAGTGAAATTTAGTTGGATTATCTCAAAAAACTCTTTCAGTATGGCATTTTGAAACTTTTGCTTGTATGGGCGATGTCGCCAGCCAGACAGACGGACATGGCTTTATGGACTCAGGAGGTGACGCTGATCAAGTGTCCTTCTTTCCGTTACAAACGGAAGGACAAAGTGAATATACCCTGGGTGTAAGGTATAAAATCAACGTTTAGGAGTTATTATAAAGCGATAAATGTCTAAAAATCGGTTTTAACTAAATAACTCGTAAACGGTAAATTTTATTTAAGGCCATGGTCATCTAACTTTTCGAAATTTGCGGTTGGGTTCTCCGATTTTTATAAAAATTCAAAGAGCTGTTCTATGTGCTAAGTATGGAAACCTCTCATTATTAGTTTTGCGTCCAAGTGGTGTTTTTGCAACAAATCGATGCAATTTTTTTCTCTAAGTCCCGCCATTTTGTCAAAAATAAATTTTTTAACTTTTGTTTTCGGATAATTGTAGCATTTTAAAAGTTATTTTAATTTTCATTTTTAACTTTGTAAAATTTTGAAGATTTACAAAATGGCGGCCAAAGAGCCATGTGACAAATTCTTTAACTTTATTTTGTGCTTTGATTTACCCACTATGTGGCTATAAAAAAAAATTTCATAGTAGAAGGATATAACTGCCATTGCTTAAAAAATACAAGGCATACAAAAAAAAAAAACATTATTTTCTATATAAATCATAATGACTGTGTGTCTGTGTGTCTGTCTGAAGCATTATCACTCAGAAACCATTCTTCCAATTGAGCTGAAAATTTGGAAATGAGTATATATTAGGTATGGGAATGTTTTTATGCTATACACGTAGTTTTCCGAAGACCACCCGAAGGCTTAATAGTCAAAACGAAGAATTTCTAGGTACACTAGAGGACAAATATTTATGGAAAGGTTTCAACAAATTTTAACTGATACTTTTTTGGAACACCCGAAGTTTGCCGAAGGTCACCCGAGGGCTTCATAGTCAAAACGAAGAATATCTAGGTATACGAGAGGGAAAAAATCTATGGCGGACTATCAATAAGCTTTAAGTGATAGTTTTTTGTGACACCCGAAGGTGTTCGAAGGTCACCCGAAGGCTTCATAGTCAAAAATGAGAATATCTAGGTAAACGAGAGGGAAAAAATCCATGGTGAACCATCAATAAACTTCAACTGATAGTTTTTTGGAATACCCGATGATTCCCGAAGGTCACCCGAAGGCTTCATAATCAAAACGAAGAATATCTAGATGTACTACAGGAAAAACATCTAAGACAAACTATCAACAAGCCTTAATTGATGGTTTCCTGGGAGACTCCAGCTATGCCATTGCCAATTTTTAAGATGGTTTGAAATGATACTAACTTTCTCAAAATACCTAAATTTTTATTGGTGACGTGGCAGTGGCGTAAATCAAAATTTTATCCCTATATACCTTCTAAACTATTGGGAATCGAAAAACAAAACAAACATGCCTAGCGAAGCGGGCAAAGGAGGCTAGTTTTCTATATAAATCATAAGAATAACCCTTTCGGAACTTTTTCTTTCCTTTTGACATTAAAAATCGTTACTGTCCATTTTCTTACTATTGCACTAAGAGCCATTTTAACAATAATTGAAAATAATTTTTAAAAATTTTCGTTTCAAAAGTGGTTTTTGGGAATCATGCCATATGGCATGAAATGTACTAAAATTTACATTTTAACTTTTAATATAATTCCAATGATTTTCTGTTTAAATATCATATCAAATCATATAAGTTATATTAAAGATTTTCTAGTAAAAAAGTTTTAGAATGGTGTTTTGCCATAATATAGATAAAGGCCGGATAAGAAATACCCTACCTCTAAACCTAGAAGTGCAAAGAATTGGGATTTTTTTGATTATTTTGAGCTTAAAGCGCTCCATAGTTTCTATATTAATTCCATATTAATCGGACTTTAAAGGGTTTTTTTGAAATTATGGGTGTGCAACCTCATTCCGATCCAATAAACTATCTTTTGCATCTAAATGTTCCCCAATAAATCATTATTAGCATCCAAATTGATTATTATTATTTTAAAGGCTATGAATTTCATCACGATCTAAAACATATTTTGTACATCCTCTTTCCCAATTAGAACAGATCTAGACTGTTTATAGATTTTGTCACTGCAGTGGAATTAGAAACCCGAAACCTGGGTATTTAATTCTGCGTCTCATCACTGCAGGGTAAGTACACAGCATATCCTCTGCTTCTTCCAAGTCCTCTTGACATCGTTGTTTACCGGGCCCATCTTTTTGGGTAGTAAATAAGTACCTATGTATATAGTGTTCTGACATTTAAGGTATTCCTTAAAACTTTTAAAAGCACCGAGTGTCTCGTAAACTCGTAAAACTGTCAAAATTCGTTTTGATTTTGACAACTATTACAAGTTTGCAAGGTTCACGAGGCTTTAACACGTTTTAAGGGATACCCTCATAATTTCAGTCTAGATGTTTAAAATTGCTTCCACCATACTAAAGTCTTTTCGTCTGCTGCAGGGAGGAACTTGTCTTATCAAATTTATTCTACTTCTTCTTTTTCACTTATAATCGACTGTCGTTGCGAAAACTTGAGACGTCATATAATTATATCACAGTAATATGAATGTCGATTTATATTAATTTCAAATTTGATTTGATTTTCTCGACCTTTCGCACCTGATATCTCGCAAAGGCACCACCTCTCACGGTTTGACTAAAATAACAGTTAATACCCACTATTAGAAGAATACACACAAAAAAATTCAGCCATGATGCTATGACGTAGGCTAGTTATATTATTTTCAAAATCAACAGGTAAGAAACTGATTTTCTCGACCTTTCGCACCCGATATTTCACGAAGGCACCACTTCTCATGATTAAACTAAAACAAAAGTTACTACCCACTATTGGAAGATTACCCACACAAAAATTCAGCCATGATACTATGACGTAGGCATAGTTATATTAATTCCAAAATGAGCATTAAAACTGGTAAGGGTGGTATCTTTGGCCTGGCAAAAACTAAATACCCTACATTGCATTTCAAGTATATTATTAGGAGAGTATAAGAACAAATTTCTTATATGGGAAGTGCCAAGCCCTCGCCTCCGAGCTTACCTTGATTTTGCGTAGAGCTTGCATTTACTGTTCTGAGTGTTTGAGTAAAATTCGGTTAGGTTTCCTCAAAAAAAACTTTCAGTATAGTATTTTGAAACCTTCGCTTATATGAGAGGTGCCACGCCCTCTAATTCTACTTCTCCTACTTTAAACTCAGAGTTTACAATTAATGTTCTTCGTGTTTGAGTGAAATTTGGTTGGATTATCTCAAAAAATACTTTCATTATATAATTTTGAAACATTTGCTTATATGGGAGCTGCCACGCCCTCTTGTCCGAGTTGCGTACAGCTTGCATTTATAGATCCGAGTGTTTGAGTGTAATTTGGTTGGGTTATGTCAAAAAACGCTTTCCGTATAATATTTTGAAACTTTTGTTTATATGGGAGGTACCACGCCCTCTGGTCCGAATTTACCTAGTTTTTGCTCAGAGCTTATAATTACCTTCCCTAGTATTTATGTGTATTTTGCTTCTGTTATTGCAAATGATGCTCTTATTATTGCATTTCGAATATATTTTTTGTATGGGCGGTAGGCGTGTCCGTTGACCGATTTCGCTCATTTTCAATCCCCCGAGCTAACTTTAACGACGGAGGCAGAATACCAAATTTCATTGAATTATGTTGCTCAGTTTCTCCAAAAAATGTATTTCCACCCACACCCAGCCAGCCAGCCAGCCAGCCAGCCAGACAGACGGACATGGCTATATCGACTCAGGAGGTGACGCTGATCAAGAATATATACTTTTCCATACCTGCCACGCCTCCTTCTCTGCGTTACAAACGAAGGACAAAGTGAATATACCCTGGGTGTAGGGTATAAAAACCGGTTTTCTCGACCTTTCTCACCCAATATCTCGCTAAGGCACCACTTCTCACGGTTTGACTAAAACGAAAGTAAATACCCACTATTGGAAAAATATCCACAAAAAAATTCAGCTATGATACTATGACGCAAGCATTGTTATATTAATTTCAAAATCAACATTCAAAAAACTTATTTTCTCCACCTTTCGCACCCGATATTTCACGAAGGCAACATTTCTCAAAAGTTAGTATCCACTACTGGAAGAATACCCACAAAAAACTTCAGCCATAATACTATGATGTAGGCTTAACTAGTTATATTTATTCCAAAATCATCATTCAAAAACTTATTTTCTCAACCTTTCGCACCCGATATTTCGCGAAGGCACCATCTCTCATGGTTTGACTAAAACGAAGGTTAGTACCCACTATTGGAAAAACACCCACAAACAAATTCAGCCATGATACTATGACGTAGTATATTAATTTCAAAATCAACATTCATGTTACTGTGAACACTTGTACGCTGAAAATACATTAAAATAGGATATCTCATAAACTGTGGGTCGTAAGAAAATAATTTGCACCATTTTTCGATATGAAATTTTCTGAGCTACAAAATTTTGGAGAACCATTGATAAAAAATGTTATATACTCAAATTTGGAATCAAAAACATTTTTTCAAACAGAGTTTGAAAAGTTTACAAAAAATCATACGCAATAAAATAAAAAGAAAAAAAAAACAAATCAAAAATATTTTTTTTATCATAAAAATTAAATAAAGCAAATCCGTTTTGAGTTCGTATTTGAAGTATTTACGGAATCGAAACGGATTTGCCCAGGTTCGAATCCTACCAGAGGTGGATTTTTACCCTTTATTTTTCTTCCTTTTTTTTCTTTTTATTATTATTTAATTGCTAATAGGCGCATCAAAACGGTTTTTTTCTGTAAATATACAGCTTTAACATATTTAAAAGCAAATCCGTTTTGAATTCGTTTTTACATAAGTTTCGGATTCGAAACGAGCCCGCACTGCGG
Organism: Calliopum simillimum; assembly: GCA_951812925.1. Classification (NCBI taxonomy): domain Eukaryota; kingdom Metazoa; phylum Arthropoda; class Insecta; order Diptera; family Lauxaniidae; genus Calliopum; species Calliopum simillimum. Next base: position 22,588 of record CATOTO010000176.1, on the reverse strand, counting down.
AATTTAATTTTTATTTATTCGCTAATAAGCGCTTCAAAACTTTTTTTTTTTTATCTAAACAAAGCGTTTTGAAATCGTTTTTGATGTACGTTACGGGTTCGAAATGGATCCGTTACCGCGGATTACGTTTTTTATACCTTTATGAACTCGTAATGGATTCGAAACGGATCCTCATCCGATTTTGTGCACATTGGGATTTCACTGAACCATATCTCCTAAGCTATAGGTCGTGCGAAAAAAATGTGCACCATTTTTTCGATATAAAATTTGCTTAGCTATAAAATTGTGGAACCAAATTTTTTGTAGATTTAACGGTTAGTGAGATATTTGGAAAAAACTATTTTTCCCAACCTTTTGCACCCGATATCTCACGAAGGAACCGCCTCTCAGGATTTCAGTAGAACTAAAGTTCATACCTACTAGCGGAAGAACACCCACAAAAAATTCAGCTTTGATACTATAAGGAGGGTCAGTCAAGCGCTAGCCCTTAGTCTATGGCTATAGCTTGACGTAGGAGATTTTGAAAATATCAATTTACAAAAAAATTACAACCGACTAAAAAAAAAAAAAGTTTCATGAAATTTTCTCTAAGCAAAAGTTCATAAAAAAACAGTAAAAAATTAAAAAAAAAAAAAAAAACAGCTACGTTCTGCCGTAGAGACATGTTTTTTGTACAAAATGCCGTTGGGATCAACTCGATCGGACGAAAACTCTTCAAGTTATGCTGTCAACGCGGTTAAAAAAAGTGTTTTCGTAAAAACGGCGTTTTAAGTTTTAGAAGAGACAAATTGTATCAATATTAAATTTTTTCATGTAGTACTAACTTCAATTAATACATATACAAAGTTTTATATTTATATGTCAAGCCAATTTTTCTAAATTATGTAATAAAATAAAAACCACCTGAAATTAAAACGTTTACAGTCAGCGTTGCCATTGTGACACTTAGTTTTTGTCTGTGACACCGAAAAAATATCAGATTTTTGTGACACCACGATTTTCCACAAGGTGTCACGGACTATTGGGCTATTTTATTTTTTTTAGTAAGTGTGGCTGATTCAAAAAGTATTTTCGATCTCCAAAAAGTACTTTCCCGCATTGAATTAAGTACATCTAAAAAAATATGGGTGGTAACATCGTGAGCACTTATGAAATGTCAAAATCAGATTACGATTAAATTTTTATTTATAATGAGGTTTCACAATTAATGTGATTTAAGTAAGATAAGAAAACCGAGTTTTTTGAAAATGGCTCGTTAAATTAAATTGAACTGTGATTTTGAAGTATTAAATTTTCAGTCCTTGAAACAAACTGTTTAAAAAGCTTTTTAAAAAAAGCTACTTTAGATAGAATATATATACATATATTAAGCCGGGTCAATTTGTTCGAGAGGCAAAAAATTGGCAAAGAGTATAGCAACAAAAAAATCTATGGAAAATTCTAAAAAACTTTGCCCAAGAAACCATGGGTCTAATATCAATATCGAGCCGCCGTAAATTTGCGTTGAAATTTTGATGTACTACTTTAAAATACAATAAGAAAAAGAACAAATTAAAATTTTTTTTTTTACTTGTTTCATATAAAATTATTCAGAGTATTTGAATTTTTTGTTTTTATTGAATTTTAAAGTATTACATACAAAACTACAACGCAATTTTCGGCGGCTCGATATTGATTTTTGTCCCATGGTTTCTTGGGCAAAGTCTTTTAGAATTTTTCGTAGATTGTTTTGTTGCTATACTCTTTACCGCAAAAAAATTTGACCCGGCCTAATATATATACTCTTTTCTATTGAATGCATTCTTAAGTTATTTTTGTCTTCAAAAAGAGCTAGAAACTAGTTATGTCGCCGGTGCTTACGAAGAAAATCCTCCAACCGAAAGTTGCGGCGAAGAAAATCTTTTTTTTTGAAATTGCGGCGAAAAAAAATCTTTTTTGTAATATGCGGACAAGAAAATCACTTTTTATAAAATGCGGCGAAGAAAATCACATTTTACAAAATGCGGCGAAGAAAATCACACTGCGGCGTAGATCGCAGGGCCTCGCCATCAGTCGCACTTTTTGCGTTGATTCGACTACGTGTAGGAAGTGATTTTCTTTGCCGCATTTTGTAAAAAGTGATTTTCTTCGCCGCATTTTGTAATAAGTTATTTTCTTCTCCGCATTTTGTAAAAAGTGATTTTCTTCGCCGCATTTTGTAATAAGTTATTTTCTTCTCCGCATTTTGTAAAAAAGTGATTTTCTTGTCCGCATTCCCACAAAAAAGATCTTTTTCGTCGCAGTTTGAAAAAAAGGATTTTCTTGTGCGCATTTAAAGAAGAGATAGTCTTCGTAAGCACCGGCGATGTGTGATTTTTCTTTAAAAAAATTTATAAACACTATAAAATGATACATGAAAGTTAAAAATCGTATGTAGGTTCTCATATGATTTTTCTCTATATGGTATCATTTTCAAATGGTCACATTTAAAAAAAAAAAAAAATCACACAAAACCAGTTTATAGCTCATTTCTAAGACGAAGAACAATTCTTAATGATGTATATAACAGAAAAGAGCAAAACAATTTCATGCGTCTTTTACACAAGTTATTATAAACTTTTATGCAAAACTAATTTTCAGCAAATTATTTGCAAATCTTTTTGAATAAAAGTTTCTAGGTCTGAAAAAAAGCCATAAGTACAAACCATTTTTATATATGTTTTTATAAATTTCTTTATATACTAATTTATGTATTTGTTTTTGAAGTTTGTTTATGTTTTCATTGAATAAATTAAAATTGTTAAACAATCCTTGTCGTTTTCATACTTGTATTTCCAGAACCTTAATTTGGAGACGATACGACGATAAAAACTAAGACTACTTACAAACAATAGTTAAAACTCCTATAGGATTAAATATAATATCGATACATCCAACGTAAGTTTGTAACTCAAGTTACCAACTTTTTACGGGACAATGATTTTCGAAATCTGCGCATCAGACTCCATCTTGTTTCAAATTTTGGTACCACTAGCTTGAAATTTGAAGGGCTGGGAGCAATTTTTGAAGTAACAACCTGAGTATATTTTACTGAGGTCTCCATGCAAAAACTTGGCAACTTAAGTTGATAACTTATGCACGGGACAAAATTGACAACTTGCGTTGGTAACTTAACCTACAAAGTTATAAGTTAATTTTTCTTTAAAAATCAGTGGTTGTAAGTCCTACATACCAACGTATTATCCGTAAAATATTTTTAATGTTAGTTGGCAAGTTTAGTAACCAACTTTCCTCATGGAACTGAAAGAGAACATTAGTTGGCAACTAGAGTTACAACTCATATGCATTCATTTTATCCAAATTTATCCAAATTCTAAGTTGAAATTGTAAATATCTCTGTAAATCAATTTGGAATAGTGACAACGATTTAATAGTCGAAAAACCTTTATTTAAACTACAGATTTCCAAAGTATTTATTAAATTTTTGCTTTTGATTTTCTTCTTTTAACGAAAACAATGCAAAAATTATCATAATTAAAAACTACGATTTTCAAGTTACCAACTTTTACGTTGGACGTATCGATATATAAAAATGAAGGGTGTTATATGACACCAATTTGTACAATCAAAGGGTGTTATATGACACCTTTTTTGAATCGCTGTGACACTCTCCCTTTTGTGTTGATGTCAACGCTGTTTACAGTGTTCAAACCCCTTAAAGTGAAAGAAAAAATCATTTTTTTTAACCATTTGCCAAAGTATTCAACCTAAATATGAAAAATTTTTCTCTAAATATACATTTTTTTGCTAACTTCAAAATTAACTCAACTTTGAGAGGCTGTAAAAACCAAACCACTGGTCTGAAGTTCAAATTTTCAAATCCTTTAGCTTATGGTTATTAGAACCAATTTGTGAATAAAAAACAACTGCGTTTTAGGCTTAAACGTGAAAAAACTTATTTTATTCAGTAATTAGATTTCTTTTTAAAGAATTAAATTAAATTTTAATTTATACGAAAAGTAAATTAAGAAAGAAAGTATAAAAAAGAATAAAAATAGTTTTGACGTTTGGTCAGTGTTGCCACAATACTCCCCCCAGATTTCACTGAAAGCAAAACCGGACGGGAAATCTAACTTTTCTGCCGCTTCTAGTCTCTTATTCAGTGGTAACAACTGGCGCTTCATTGGGTGTGTTTGCAGTTTCGACATAAACAGGTTTAAGGCGATCTTTGGAAACTTTGATGTTTGTTTGCCTTACTTGCAGTACGAAGTAATTCTGTTGTCGGCTTTTCACCAAGAAAGGTCACTCATAAGGTGCCTGCAGTGCTGGTTTTACAGAATCGTTGCGTACAAAAGCATGGGTTGCCGTTTGCAGCTGCGGACAAACAAAGAAATTATACTTGCTATGATGTGATGTCTGAACAGCGCGTTGGTTTTCCACATGTTTGCACAACGCTTTAACGCATTCGCTTTGTGGTATCTCCAGTTTAACTTTAACGAAAAATTCGCCTGGCAGACGTAAAGTTGTACCATAGACCAATTCTGCACGTAGCCCAAGCAATATCACGGGCAGTTGTGATACCCAGTCTTTCGAATCACTACACATTACAGATGACTTGAGCGTGCGGTCCCATCGCTCGATAATCCCGTTAGACTGTGGGTTGTATGCTGTTGTACGAAGATGCGATATGCCGAGAGTTCTGGTTAACTCCGCGAAAAGTGTGGATTCAAATTGCCTTCCTAGGTCTGTCGTTATTCTGAGCGGAATACCAAAACGAAAAATCCACTGGTTTACCAGTGCAGTAGCAACTATATTTGCGGATATGTCGACTAGTGGTATAGCTTCTGGCCACCTGGTATAACGGTCCATGATGGTTAGGCAATAACGCTTATCGCCACACTGAGGAAGTGGTCCTATCAGGTCAATGTTTATATGTTCGAACCTCTGCGTTGGAAGTTACCTTTCTTTTTTGACACTTCAAACAATGCTTAACGAATTGAGCGATATCATTCCCCATACGGGGCCAAACGTAGCGTTGCTTTATTAACTTTGTGGTTGCTCGAATTCCTGAATGTGTTATTCCGTGCAGCTTGGCTATGACTCTTTGCCTGGCTGGCAGGCTGGCTGTGTGTGGAAATACACTTTTTGGGAAAACTGAGCAAGATAATTCAATGAAATTTGGCACACTGCCTCCGTTGTCATAGTTAGATCGTGGGATTGAAAATGAGCAAAATCGGTCAACGGACACGCTTACCGCCCATACAACGAATATATTCAAAATGCAATTTTAGGAGTATTTTTCACGACAATGCAACCAAAATACACATAAATACTACGAATTGTAAGCGCAAGCTCTGATAAAAAACTGGGCAAATTCGGGTAAAAAGGCGTGGCACCTCCCATACAAGCAAAAGTTTCAAAATGATTTACTGAAAGAGTTTTTTGAGATAATCCAAAAAAAGAGTTCCTGAAAATCGATTTGCTCTACATTTAAAGCGTCTATGCGAGACAATGTATCCGCAGTAATATTTGAGGAACCAGAAACGTGAACAATATCCTTCGAAAATTGTGCTATGAAATCCAACTGACGAGTTTGACGTGGGGATGCTTTATCTGGTTTATGATCTGTGCAGATGGTGAAATTTTTACCTTCCAATGGGTGACGGAAATACATCAAGGCTAAGAAAACTGCTGTGAGCTCACGATCGTAAGTGCTGTACCGTTACTGAGCATCAGTCAGTTTTTTTGCAAAAAAAAACCTAATGGTTGCATTTGTGTGTTGACAATCTGGTGGAGCACTGTGCCAACCACTGTGTCGCTAGCATCCGTACTGAGTGATAATTTCTCATCTGGTGCTGGATACGACAGCAGTGCTGCGTTGCATAAATCATCTTTACATTTGTTGAAAAAATTTCTTGCTTCGTCATTCCAGTTTATTGGCGTGCGATCATTTTTCTTATTCCCTTTAATAAGCGCATTGAGAGGCTGCTGATGCAGGACGGCATTGGGAAGAAACCGACGATAAAAATTTATCATTGGCAACAATCGTTTGAGTCCGTTGGCCTCTTTAGGCAGTGGAAAAATTTTGATGGCCTCAACGTTGTCTGGTAAAGGCCGTATTCCTTCGCAGCTAACTTCATGACCAAGAAATTTGACAGATGACTTACCGAAAGTACACTTTATTGGATTGATGCTATGGTGAAATTCGCGTAGACGTTCAAAAACTTTACGAATGTGCATTTCGTGTTGGCTTATGCTCTATGCAATACAAATATTGTCCAAGTATGAAAAAACAAAATTAAGACCACGCAGTGCATTGTGTATGTAACGCTGAAATGTCTGCGCAGCATTGCGTAGACCAAATGTCATCCATGAAAACTCGAACAGGCCGAAGGGAGTCGTGATTGCCGTTTTTGGTACATCTCCATCATCAATAGGGATTTGATGATATGCCCTATTTAAGTCGATGACAGAAAAAATTGTTTTCCCATGTAGAATATGCACAAAATCTTGCAAATATGGCAGCGGATATCGATCAGGCACTGCCTGAGCGTTAAGGGCGCGATAATCACCGCATGGGCGCCATACACCATTTGCGCACCATGTAAAGAGGCGACGAGTAATTACTTTTTGATGGCCTACAAACGCCTATGCTGAGCAGATATTCGAATTCTTCTTTTGCTGCTTTCAATTTGTCTGGTGGTAATCTCCGTGGTCGGGCCAAAACGGGTTGACCTTTGGTTTCAATGCAATACGTAACACTGATGTTTTTGTTGCTCACTGGGCGTGAATCACACTGTGATGTCCTTAAATTCTTGAAAAAGGTGTGTAAATGAATCTGTAGTATTAAAAGTTGTTATTTGTGGTACTGATTTTTGCAACGCCTTTTCGTGAAATGACGTCATGAGCCACATGTTTCATGATGAAAATCGTAATTACTCATGTAGACGCAAGTAGACGCAGCTACAATTTTTAAATTGTATTTAGAATTGTTGAGCCTATTCAGTTTTAGTAGTCCGTAAGATATCTTTTTCGAACATTTTTTTGAAAATCCATTCGAAGTTGAAAACTAGTAAGGGTGTAAAATTTGGCCTGGCCAAACATTAAATACCCTACGCTGCAGTATTTTTAAAATTTTGCTCATATGGGAGGTGCTACGCTCTCTTGTCCGAGTTCACCCAGTTTTTGTCCAGAGTTTGGATTTATAGTTTTTAGTGTCTGAATGAAAAACGCTTTCAGTATAGCGTTTTAAAGCTTTTGCTTATATAGGAGGTGCCACGCCCTCTTGTCCGAGCTCGTCTAGTTAAAGCTTAAAGCGTGCATTTATAGTCTTTAGTATTCGAGTGAAGTTTGGATGGATTATCTCAAAAAACTCTTTCAGTACAGCATTTTGAAACTTTTGCTTATATGGGGGGTGCCATGCCCCGTTTTCAGATTTCACCCAATTTTTGTTGAGAGCTTTTATTTATGATTCTTAGTGTCTGAGTCGAATTTGGTTCGAATATCTCAAAAAACGCTTTCAGAATAGCGTTTTGAAGCTTTTGCTTATGTGGGAGGTGCCACGCCCTCTTGTTCGAATTCATTCAGTTTTTTCTCAGAGCTTGCGCTTACAATTTTTAGTATTTATGCGTATGTTGGTTGCATTGTCGTGAAAAATACTCCTAAAATTGCATTTTGAATATATTTTTTGTATGGGCGGTAGGCGTATCCGTTGACCGATTTCGCTCATTTTCAATCCCCCGAGCTATCTTTTGACGACGGAGGCAGTGTACCAAATTTCATTGAATTATCTTGCTTAGTTTTCCCAAAAAGTGTATTTCAACACACAGCCAGCCAGCCAGCCAGACAGACGGACATGGCTATAGCGACTCAGGAGGTGATGCTGATCAAGAATATATATACTTTTCTATATCTGCCACGCCTCCTTCTCTGCGTTACAAACGGAAGGACAAAGGGAATATACCCTGGGTGTAGGGTATAAAAGGGTAAAAATAGTGTTTCAGAAAAGTACAGTCATCTCAGACATTCAAAAAAAAAAATTAGAACCTCATCTTGAAAAAAAAAAAAAAAAAAAATTGAATAACCCTGAAAAACCATTGACTTTGACCAGCTCTATATTCTTCAGTATTGAGTATTTCTTAATCCAACTGCATCATTCGATTTGCGAATTTCCGCGACATCAAAATTGATTTTTGCAACCACTTATGAGAAATGTGGCCAGTGTGCGGCGTGCATTAACTCGTTTTAAATCGAACGTCGCACTGTGGCTACATCTGGCATTTCTCGTTGCAAAAATCATAACTTCTGAACCATTTACGATATTTTAATTCTGTTTCCGGTTATGGATAGAAAATTTTCATAGCTATTGCTGTTTTAAATTTCATTTAGATAACATTCCAGGGTGAAAAGCAATGTTTTGTTGAAGTTCGATTTTCTGTAAATTACATACATATCGTTAGGAAAATCCAGGAACGGTCAGAAATTGGATGTTAAATCTAAAAACAAAAAAACACGTGTCCAGTAATTTTTAGAGATCTATTCAACGATATAAATCTTGACCCCCTCTCTCCCTCCGACGGGGGTGGGTAGGGGCAAATCAAAATTTTAAATGGAAATCCCCAATTTTTATTGCAGATTCGGATTTTAGGTAAAAAAATAAGAAAATTTTGTCTCAAAAATTTTTTCTTATCCGTCCTAGATGGCGCTGTAATCGACAAAAACAAAATTAAAAATATAAAGTTTTGTACTTAAAACTTCGTGAAGTTTGCTTTTTCATCTATAGGTTTCGCCATAAAAGTTGCTCTTAGACAAAGGGTTGTAAGTAAAACCATACAGTTTTTGGAGCACAAGCTTAAAGATAAACATCAATTAGTTGTGTAGTAAACCGAGCTTTACAAAAAGCGTAGTTTTTTTTTAAACTCAACCCAAAGCTTAAAAACTACGCTAAAAGCAATGTCTTCAAAAAAAATTCATAAAAAATAAAAGCTATTAAAAAACTTAAATTTTTGCTTATCAGTTTTATGAGACAAGACCACTAATGATTTAAGTGAAAGAAAAAATCGCTTTCCTTTAACCATTTGCCAAAGTATTCAACCTAAATATAAAGCATTTTTCTCAAACATTAAATTTTTTCGCTAACTTGAAAATTTACTCAACTTTGAGAGGCTGTAAAAACCAAACCACTTGCGCGAATGGGTTCAAATTTCCAAATCCTTTAGCTCCTAATATTTTTCTATCTGATGGGAATATCAGATTTGTAAAAGGAACCCACTCGAAATTGATTTTTGCAACGCTTTTTCGAAAAATGATGTCATGAGCCACAGGTTTCCTGATGAAAATCATTATAACTCATAGAGCTGCAAGTAGACGCAGTTGAATTTTTTTATATTGTATTCAGTCTATTTAGTTTTAGCAGTCCGTAAGATATCTTTTGCGAACATTATTTTGAAACTCCATTCGAAGCTGGGAAAAAGGGTAAAAATAGTGTTTCAGAAAAATACAGAAACCTCAGACATTAAAAAAAAAATCATTTATTTTTAGTGTTACTTGATAGTATAAAACCGCTTATAGCATAAATTGAAAAATATAAACTTTTCTTTCATAAGTTGCAGAAAAATTAGAACCACATCTTGAAAAAAAAAAATAAATTACAAACTCGAAAAAACCATCGACTTTGACCAGCTCTACAAAGCGAACCATTTTTTCAAATGAATTGAAATTTTACATCCTTAAGCACTGATCATTTGTTTATCGAACTGCATCATTAGATTTGCAAATTTCCACCACACCAAAATTGATTTTTGCAATTACTTTTGAGAAATGTCGCCAGTGTGCGTCGTAGCACATCAATCTGTTTATTTATCATTCAAATGATGTATAAAAAATTTTCGCGAGTAAATTTTGAGATAACTCCTTTTCTAGTTGTGCCATTTTCCCATAAAAAAAAAAAAATTTTAACTGCAATAAACAAAAATCAAAATTATCACATTCGATGTGTTTTGCAATGCTGAAAGCGAATTCGACCTTAGAATTGCTCTATCATGCATAGTTTTCGAGACATTCTAACCTAAAAACCAAAAAAAAAGATCGTTTTTTGCCATATTTTGAAGCTATTTAACATATCATTTATTCGTTGAAAGCCCGAAAAATTAATGTTTAGTTTACGTTGCATTGTAATAAAATTTTTTTTTGTTACTTTAATATCTAGTACCTGGAGGCCGATCCCTACTCGGTCAAAAATCTGATCTGATAATTTTTTATTCATATTTTGTGAAGAAATTCGTTTCTTTTCGCCTCCAGTTTTCATGCTTTCAAAATGATAAATTTACAGATGAGAACAATAGTAAGAAAAAACTCGGAAAAAATCGAATAGTATAGAAAAATATCAAAAGCTCAAAATTTTTTCGGTGAAATAGAATGCCCTTTAGGTCTAAAATAAATAAATGGGATGTACCACACACCCAAAATATTTCGCCTTTTGTATGGGGGCTGAAATATCTTATCTTCAAGGGATCATAACTCGGAAAAAAAAATCTCATTGGAAAAATCCGAAAGAATATTTTAATAAGGAAGAGTGTGGCTATTTCATGCCATTAATAAAAAAGAATTTCACCTTTTCTTGTAGCTATGCTGTAAGGCTGGACACAGTGTTTTCTTCAACTTCAAGCAAGGATATTTCAAAATTCTGCAAATATAATGACAGTTCTGCTGATGAAGACGAATGCAGAGTCAAAAAGTACATAAGACTACATATAAGAAATAAAAACTTCATTCCATTTTATTTTTGTGCCTGAGTTATTAACGAAAATTTTTATTTTGGTAAAAAGTGGGCTTGGCAATTATTGAACAAAGCCCACTTTTCGTTATGCTTTAGATACTCATGATCAGGGCTCGGATTTTGATGCCCTTAAAAACATCGAAAAATGACCGAAAAAAAATGACAAAATGCCCTCAAAAACTCTAATAAATGATTTGTAAAAATTAAAAAATACCCTAAAAAAAAAAAAAAAATCAGTGCATATTTTGAGTCTTTTTAAGTCTTTTTTGATAAAAAAATTTATTAATTTGCGTTCCAATAATTTAGAACATAAATTTTAAAATTTTCAAAATTACTCGACCTTATTTCTACTCTCAGTTAAAATGTTGCTGTACAGTGTACACCGAAAAACTTCTTTCTACTTTTGCACTGACGAGATGGGCATATTAAAAAGAAAGAAATTGATTTTAGTTGCATATTTCGAAAAATGTTGCCACTTTATAATTCAGCAATGACACAAACTTTTATATCCAGAATTTTTATCCAGCAAGTAAATAAATTGTCTAAAAACATTCCCACCAGCATTTCTTTTATACTTTTAATCAAAGCAATTCCATTTTCCAAAGACAATGATGTTGACTACAAAGATTACACAGTGCAACATTTTTCAAGTCATTGACGGTGAACTAAAATCCGTTATAAGGGTCGAAAGTACTCGCCGAAACAAGTAATTCTGCCAGAGCGTTTTGCACAGTTGGCTCATATAAGGATTTTATGGTCATTTTTGCGATTTTAAGGCACTAGATGAATTTTTATACCCTACACCCAGGGTATATTCACTTTGTCCATCCGTTTGTAACGCAGAGAAGGAGGCGTGGTAGATATAGAAAAGTATATATATTCTTGATCAGCGTCACCTCCTGAGTCGATATAGCCATGTCCGTCTGTCTCTCTGGCTGGCTGGCTGGCTGGGTGGCTGGCTGGCTGGGTGGCTGGTTGGCTGGTTGGCTGGCTGTGTGTTGAAATACACTTTTTGGGAAAACTGAGCAAGATAATTCAATGAAATTCGGTACACTGCCTCCATCGTCAAAGATAGCTCGGCGGATTGAAAATGAGCGAAATCGGTCAACGGACACGCCTACCGCCCATACAAAAATATATTCAAAATGCAATTTTAGGAGTATTTTTCACGACAATGCAACCAAAATACGCATAAATACTAAGAATTATAAGCGCAAGCTCTGAGAAAAAACTGAACGAATTCAGACAGGAGGGCGCGTCACCTCCCATATAAGCAAAAGCTTCAAAACGCTATACTGAAAGCGTTTTTTGAGATATTCGAACCAAATTCGACTCAGACACTAAGTATCATAAATAAAAGCTCTCAAAAAAAATTGGGTGAAATCGGACAAGGATGCGTGGCACCTCCAATATAAGCAAAAGTTTCAAAATGCTATACTGAAAGAGTTTTTTGAGATAATCCAACCAAACTTCACTCAAATACTAAAGACTATAAATGCACACTCTAAGCTTAAACTAGACGAACTCGGACAAGAGGGCCTGGCACCTCCTATATAAGCAAAAGCTTCAAAACGCTATACTGAAAACGTTTTTCATTCAGACACTAAAAACTATAAATCCAAGCTCTGGACAAAAACTGGGTGAACTCGGACAAGAGAGCGTAGCACCTCCCATATGAGCAACATTTAAAAATACTGCAGTGTAGGGTATTTAATGTTTGGCCAGGCCAAACTTTACACCCTTACTAGTTTTCGGTTAAGTTTGTGCTGCATTTTTATACCCTACACCCAGGGTATATTCACTTTGTAACGCAGAGAAGGAGGCGTGGCAGATATAGATCAGCGTCACCTCCTGAGTCGATATAGCCATGTCCGTCTGTCTGGCTGGCTGGATGGCTGGCTGGATGGCTGGCTGGATGGCTGGCTGGGTGGCTGGTTGGCTGGCTGGCTGGCTGGGTGGCTGGTTGGCTGGCTGGCTGGCTGGGTGGCTGGTTGGCTGGTTGGCTGGCTGTGTGTTAAAATACACTTTTTGGGAAAACTGAGCAAGATATTTCAATGAAATTTGGTACACTACCTCCGTCGCCAAAGATAGCTCGGAGGATTGAAAATGAGTGAAATTGGTCAACGGACACGCCTACCGCCCATACAAAAAATGTATTCAAAATGCAATTTTAGAAGTATTTTTCACGACAATGCAACCAAAATACGCATAAATACTAAGAATTGTAAGAACAAGCTCTGAGAAAAAATTTAACGAATTCGGACAAGAGGGCGTGGCACCTCTTATTTAAGCAAAAGCTTCAGAACACTGTACTGAAAATGTTTTTCACTCAGACACTAAAAACTATAAATCCAAGCTCTGGACAAAAACTGGGTGAACTCGGACAAGAGAGCGTAGCACCTCCCATATGAGCAAAATTTTAAAAATGCTGCAGTGTAGGGTATTTAATGTTTGTTCAGGCCAGCTATTGAATAGAAGAAAAAAAATGCCGAACAAACTTAACCGAAAAAAATTCATCTAGTGCCTTAAAATCGCAAAAATGGCCATAAAATCCTTATATGAGCCAACTTTGCAAAACGCTCTGACAGAATTACTTGTTCCGGCGAGTACTTTCGACGCCTTATAACGGATTTTAGTTCACTTTTCATGTGTCGCACTGTGTTATATTCGGAACAATTCAACTTTATCGACTGTTGTTGTTTTTTTTTTGCACAAATAGGGTTCTGGGAATTAATTACAACAACAACAACAACCTCTGAGCGGATCTACTTTCGGAGACATAGCCATCGGAAGATCGGGATATATCTTTTATAAAAATCGGTATAATAAAAATATTGGTGTCATATGGAAGGTATTTTACCGGGCTATATAATTATTGTACAAAGTTTTTCAATTTGAGTGATAGTTTTCGAGATATGACAATTTTTCAAAAAATAGTCCCATTTTATCGCGAAAAAACCGTTATTTTTCCCAAAAAATGTGTTATTAACCTATAATTTTAATAAGTAAATTAGAAAGCCTAATTTATTTTCTTTCATTTGATATGCAACATGTATCTGAAGTTGCATCATTAATAAATTTTTATAGAAAAAAACAAAAATGGACCAAATCAATTTTCTTGGAACTTTAAACAAAAACAATGCCAGGACAGACAACAACAACTTTACTACTACTACAACAACAGTAATTTTACATAAGAGTAGGGGTAATTGGGCGGCCTGTGGCCGCTGCTCAGGACTTAAAACTGTCAGACATTCAACACCGGCTTCGCGGATCAGTATATAATATATCCAACACATAGTTTGCTAGCCAAATTGCGCGCGCAATTTTTAATAAAAATTTTTAGTTTTCTTAATATAATAAGTAGCTAATCCTCTTTGTTGTTGTTGTTGTAGTAGTATTCAAGTTGTTGTTGTTGCAGTAGTTGTTGTTTTTGTTGTTGTTGTTGTTTGTTCTGGCATTGTTGTTGTTTAAAGTTCCTAATTTCAAGAAAATTGATTTGGTCTAGTTTTGTTTTTTTCTATAAAAATTTATTAATGATACAATTTCAGATACATGTTGCATATCAAATGAAAGGAAATAAAATGGGCTTTCTAATTTAGTTTTTAAAATTATAGGTTAATAATACATTTTTTGGGAAAAATGCCGTTTTTTTGGGAAAAAAATGGGGTGAATTTTTGAAAAATTGTCATATCTCGAAACTATCAGTCAAATTAAAAAGCTTGTACAGCAAATGTATAGCCCAGTAAAATACCTTTCATATGACACCAATATTTTTGAAGTTCATCCAGGGGTTCCCAACTTATACCGTTTTTTATAAAAGATATATCCCGATTTTCCAATGGCTATATCTCCGAAAGTAGATCCGCTCAGAAGTTGTTGTTGTGATTAATTATCAAACTTCTATTTGGGCAAAAAAAATATAAAAAAAACAACAACAGTCGATAAAGTTGAATTAAGCCAAATTGTTGAGCCTCTCCAACTGCTTTGGCATCAAAACTTTCTAATGTATCTACGACTTTTTTTACTGTTTCGAAAAACAAAGATGCAATGGTTTTCAATTTAAAACATATTATAGAAAAGTGACAAAAATATAAGAATCCACTAAAATGCCTTAAAAATGGCGTGAACTATGAAAAATGACCTAAAAACTAAAAATAAACATAAAAAATCACAAAAATGCCTCAAAAGAATGCCATATACTATGGAAAAGGACCTGAAAACCAAAAATGGTTAAAAATGACAAAAAAATGCCAAAAAAACTTTTAGCTTTGAAACGTTGTTTCTGTGTTATCAGAAAACGTTTATGTAAGAGAAGAAAAAATATGACATTTCATCGAAATCCGAGCTCTGCTCATGATCCAGAATCTGGATTCCAGATCCACATACAAAATTTCATCAAAATATATTGTACCATTTGCGAGAAATAACATTTAACGTGTTTTACTTGTATGGGAGGTTCCACGCCCACAGGCGATGTTTTGCCTACTTTCAGGTCGTAGGTCGCTAATAGCAAGTAGACTGCCTACAGTTAAATTTAGAAAGATTGCTTACAACGAGTTTTCCCAACATAACGGCGTATTACACATTAATCCTTGTTTGCAGAGGTAACATCTCCTAAACTTTCATTTCAGTCGTTTTTGAGTAATAATAAACTAAAATTTTCATGAGCTAAAAAGTGGGCGTGACACTTATTCGATCCCGCCCACTTTTTGTCCGTTACAAGGCATTATTAAGCCGTACCTGCTCACCAAATTTCATCCAAATACCTTGTATGGTTTGCGAGTTATGACCAAATCAAATTTATAATTTAGGGCAGTGCCACGCCCCCTGGTGAGCATTTACAAAGTTCTTACCTAGCTCATTCTTCATTGTAGGCTAATGTCTAACATTATCCGAAATTTCATTAAAATCGCTGTAGCCGTTTTCGAGAAAAAGTTTTGCCCGTTCCAAACATATGTACATAAATAAGTACATAAGTACATACAATTTTATCTCGTATAAGAAGAAAAGAGTACCTGGAGACCGATCCCTGCTCGGTCAACAATTTAATGTTATTATTTTAGTCGATGTTTTTATTCATAGCTATTTTTTGTTATGAAACTTGTATCTTTTCACTTCTAACGGTCATGCTTTCAAAATGATAAATAAACCGATGAGAATAATGATAAAAAAAAACTCGGAAAGCATCAAATGGTATAGAAAAATATCAAAAACTAAAATTTTTTTTTGGTGAAATAGAATGCCCTAAAATAAATAAATGGAATATGCCACGCACCCAAAATATTTCGTCTTTGGTATGGCGGTTGAAATATCTTATCTTCAAAGGATCATAACTAGGAAAATAAGAATCCTATTAAAAAAATCCGAAAGGATATTTGGATAAGGAAGAGTGTAACTATTCGATGCTATTAATAAAAAATAATTACATTTTTTTTTGTAGCTACGCTTCAAGACTGAACACAGCGTTTTCTTCAACTTCAAGCAATGATATTTCAAAATCTTGCAGGTATAATGACAGTTCTGCATATAAGAATTAAACAGTTCATTCTATTTTTTTTTTTGTGCCTGCGTTATTAACCAAAATTTTTATTTTGATAACAAAATAGGCGTGGCAATTGTTAAACAAAGCCTCCTTTTTGTTATGCTTTGGATACTAATGATCCAGATCCGCATACCAAATTTCATCAAAATATGTTGTACCATTTGCGAGAAATAACATTTAATGTGTTTTACTTGTATGGGAGGTTCAACGCGCACTTTCGATATTTTGCCTACTTTCAGGTCGTGGGTGCCTTATAGCGAGTAGACTCCCTACAGTTAAATTCAGAAAGATTGCTTTAGTAGTTTTCTTTTTATACGGCATTATATATTTGTGGGCGGTGCCACGCCCTTCAACGAGTTTTGCCAATATAACGGCATATCACATATTAATACTTGTTTGCAGACGTAACAGCTCCTAAATTTTCATCAAAATTGTCGGAGTCGTTTTCGAGTAATATTGAATAAAAATTTTCAAGGGTAAAATAGTGGGCGTGGCACTTATTCGATCCCGCCCACTTTTCGTTTTTTACAAGGTATTATTAAGCAGTACCTACATACCAAATTTCATTAAAATACCTATTAAAATTTGCGAGAAATAGCATTTAACGTATTTTGCTTGTATGGGAGGTTCCACGCGCAACGGCGATATTTTGCCCACTTTCAGATCAGAAATGCCTTTTAGCAAGTAGGCTCCCCACAGTTATATATTTTTGTGGGCGGTGCCACGCCCTTCACCGAGTTTTCCCAATATAACGGCATATCACATATTAATACCTGTTCACAGAGATAACATTTCCTAAATTTTCATTAAAATTGTTGGAGTCGTTTTCGAGTAATATTGAATCAAAATTTTCAAGGGCTAAAAAGTGGGCGTGGCACTTCTTCGATCCCGCCCACTTTTTTTCTGTTACAAAGTATTATTAAACCGTACCCGCTCACCAAATTTCTTTCAAATACCTTGTCTGGTTTGCGAGTTATGACCATATCAAATTTAAAATTTAATGCGATGCCACGCCCCCTGGTGAGCATTTACAAAGTTCAAGCCTAGCTCATTCTTCATTGTATGCTAAAATCTAACATTATCCGAAGTTTCATTAAAATCGCTGTAGCCGTTTTCGAGAAAAAGTTTTGCCCGTTCCAAACATACATAAGTACATACAATTTTATCTCGTATAAGAAGAGAAGATATAGGAAGAGAAGATATGCAGTCTTATATACTTTTTGACGCTGAAATCGTCTTCATCATCAGAACTGTCATTATACCTGCAAGATTTTGAAATATCCTTGCTTGAAGTTGAAGAAAACGCTGTGTTCAGTCTTGAAGCCTAGCTACAAAAAAAGGTGAAATTATTTTTTATTAATAGCATCGAATAGTTACACTCTTCCTTATCCAAATATCATTTCGGATTTTTTTAATGGGATTCTTATTTTCCGAGTTATGATCCTTTGAAGATAAGATATTTCAACCGCCATACCAAAGACGAAATATTTTGGGTGCGTGGCATATTCCATTTATGTATTTTAGGGCATTCTATTTCACCAAAAAAAAATTTTAGTTTTTGATATTTTTCTATACCATTCGATGCTTTCCGAGTTTTTTTTTTATCATTATTCTCATCGGTTTATTTATCATTTTGAAAGCATGACCGTTAGAAGTGAAAAGATACAAGTTTCATAACAATAAATAGCTATGAATAAAAACATCGACTAAAATAATAACATTAGATTGTTGACCGAGCAGGGATCGGTCTCCAGGTACTCTTTTCTTCTTATACGAGATAAAATTGTATGTACTTATGTACTTATCTATGTACATTAGAGTGGTCCAAATTTTGTATGGAAAAACCAAAAGTGTTAAAAAGTCAAGGTGCGCGCGACTTTTCTGAATCCTTGGATCCTGCTGATTACAAAAAGTGCTTTGGAACCAAAAAAAAAATTGCGTTTAGATATTACGCAACGAGCTTGAAGGTACTTTTTTAGGAATTTTTGAGTTTTTGAGTACTTATTTTATTTTAATTTGAACCAGATAAGGCATTTGCAAAAATTAAATTGCATTTTGCTAAGAATATTTTGGGCCATTCTTTGCATTAATAATAATTAACGTTATCTTTCCCAATTTTTTTTAGCAGCACTTTAAACTTCAAAATTTGTTAATTTTTCGAGGTATTTGCACTTTTAAGAACCGATTTTTTTCTTATTTTGCTCTAGCGAATTTTTTTTTATGCATTAATTTATCTATCAACTGACTCCAACAACTAAGCCACCAGCTTCTCTTTACTTGCTAAAAACCGTAAAGTTTAATCAAATTTGGCAAAAAAAAAACTTTGAGCTTAAAATTTTCATGGTGAAACAGAAACAACAATAGTCATTTGTGATGTATTTGTTCATGAAAATTCTAAATCCGGTCTCAGAATTGCTCTATCTTGTACGATTTTAGAGATATCCTAACCTAAAAATGCAAAAAACACCGTTTTTGATCATTTTGAAGCTGTTATATAACGACATGGTAACTTTCAGCTTGGTATTGAAAATAAGAGTGACGGCATTTTTCTTGAAAACCCAATTTAAATAAAATCGATATCTCTTTGTCCCTCTGAAATATCATAAGCAGAAATAATACAATAAAAAAACGTTTTTTTTGCACTTTTTCAACTTTTTCAGTTAGGATTACTCCGAGAATAAAAAAGATATCGGTATGATTTAAATTCGATTTTAAAGAAACTAACTGGCACTTTTAACCACTACACCATTTTTTGTGGCTGAAAGTAACCTTGACTTGTAATATCACTTTAAAAAGAGCAAAAACGGTGTTTTTTTTACTTTTATGTTTGAATATCTCCTTAACCGTACAAGACAGAGCGATTTTGAGACCGAATTCGTAATCAACAGTAACAAATACATCGAAAATGGCTATTTTAGTTTATTTTTGACTAAATTTTTTTTTAGTTTTTTTAGAAGATCTATGAAAACTATCTGTTAACCTATTTTGCCAAAAATAACATGAAGTGCAAAAATTTCGATATTGCAAAGATTGTTGTTTTACTCAAAAGATTGGGAGCTAATGATTTTATAAAAAAAAAGTGGTACCTTACGTCATCCTATTAAGATATCTTATTTCAATGCCTTGAAAACACTAAAATGAATTTTTTTTTGAGTCTAATTTAATTATACTTAATAGTTTTTAGTGAGTAAAAGTGTTACTAATAGCTTAGTTGTTGAAATTATTTTAAAGACAAATTATTGCATAAAAATATAAAAATGTTAAAAAAAATTTGCTAGAGCAAAATAAGAAAAAAATCGGTTGTTGAAAGTGCAAACACCTAAAAAAATTCACAAATTTTTAAGTTTAAAGTGCTGCTAAAAAAAATTGGGAAAGATAACGTTAATTATTATTAATGCAAAACGTGGCTTAAAATATTCCTAACAAAATGCAATTTAAGTTTTGCAAATACTTTATCTGATTCAAAAGATATTGTGTTTAAATTAAAAAGAGAACTCAAAAACTCAAAAATTCCCAAAAGAGTACCTTCAAGCTCGTTGCGGAATATCTAAACGAAATTTTTTTTTGGTTCCAAAGCTTTTTTTGTAATCAGCAGGATCAAAGGATTCAGAAAAGTCGCGCGCACCTTGACTTTTTAACACTTTCGGATTTTGGACCACTCTAATGTACATATGTTTGGAACGGGCAAAACTTTTTCTCGACATTAGCCTACAATGAAGAATGAGCTAGGTTAGAACTTTGTAAATGCTCACCAGGGGGCGTGGCACTGCCCTAAATTATAAATTTGATTTGGTCATAACTCGCAAACCATACAAGGTATTTGGATGAAATTTGGTGAGCAGGTACGGCTGAATAATACCTTGTATCGGACAAAAAGTGGGCGGGATCGAATAAGTGCCACGCCCACTTTTTAGCTCGTGAAAATTTTAGTTCAATATTACTCGAAAACGACTGAAATGAAAGTTTAGGAGATGTTACCTCTGCAAACAAGGATTAATGTGTAATACGCCGTTATATTGGGAAAACTCGTTGAAAGCAATCTTTCTAAATTTAACTGTAGGGAGTCTACTTGCTATTAGCGACCTACGAGCTGAAAAAAGGCAAAACATCGCCTGTGGGCGTAGAACCTCCCATACAAGTAAAACACGTTAAATGTTATTTCTCGCAAATGGTACAATATATTTTGATGAAATTTTGTATGTGGATCTGAAATCCAGATTCTGGATCATGAGCAGAGCTCGGATTTCGATGAAATGTCATATTTTTTCTTCTCTTACATAAACGTTTTCTGATAACACAGAAACACCGTTCATGATCCCTACGTTTCAAAGCTAAAAGTTTTTATGGCATTTTTTGGCCATTTTTGACCATTTTTGGTTTTCAGGTCCTTTTCCATAGTATATGGCATTCTTTTGAGGCATTTTTGTGATTTTTTATGTTTATTTTTATTTTTTAGGTAATTTTTTATAGTTTACGCCATTTTTAAGGCATTTTAGTGGATTCTTATATTTTTGTCACTTTTCTATAATATGTTTTAAATTGAAAAGCATTGCATCTTTGTTTTTCGAAACAGTAAAAAAAGTCGTAGATACATTAGAAAGTTTTGATGCCAAAGCAGTTGGAGAGGCTCAACAATTTGGCTTAATTCAAGTTTATGGACTGTTGTTATTTTTTTTCATTTTTTTTGTCCAAAGAGCGGATCTACTTTCGGAGATCGGGATATATCTTTTATAAAAATCGGTATAAGTTGGGAACCCCTGGATGGATATAAATATTGGCGTCGTATGAAAGGTATTTTACCGGACTATACAATTGCAGTACAAAGTTTTTCAATTTGAGTGATAGTTTTTGAGATATGACAATTTTTCAAAAATTAATCCCATTTTTTCGCAAAAAACCGTTATTTTTCCCAAAAAATGTATTATTAACCTATAATTTTAATAACTAAATTAAAAAGCCTAATTTATTTTCTTTAATTTGATATGCAACATGTATCTGAAATTGCATCATTAATAAATTTTTATAGAAAAAACAAAAATGGACAAATCAATTTTCTTCAAATTTGGAACTTTAACCCATTAACAGCTGACGAAATTTCATGCAGACGTTACTTTGGCTATATATATTGTCGTGGTGTTTTTTAATATTTTTTTCCTGGCCCACCTGGGCCTATGGCCTTTGGGTATTTTTCTACCCACTTCGCTGTTAAGGGGTTCTAAATTTTTTTTGAAAACAGTTTCTCCGCCATAAGAAAACATCTTATTTGTTCGAGTAAGTCAAAAATTCAAATCATCTTATGATTTTTTTGGTAACAGTT
The DNA here is from genome assembly GCA_951812925.1 of Calliopum simillimum. Classification (NCBI taxonomy): domain Eukaryota; kingdom Metazoa; phylum Arthropoda; class Insecta; order Diptera; family Lauxaniidae; genus Calliopum; species Calliopum simillimum. The sequence goes on along the minus strand of CATOTO010000176.1, from coordinate 970 downwards.
CCTGAAAATCATAGCCGTACTTGTGGCACAGATGCCATAAATGTACAACAGACATCAAGATATATGGACAAATTTGAGCATTCGATTGAAAAAATTGATAAACGTTGCCATTGTAAGTTATGTGGTGGTAAAACAGATTAGATTTGCGGAATGCAAAGCGAATTTACAAAGAACTGTTTTACCCAGTTTCATGATGGCACTTCCATAGAACACAGCAAAACCTAGTGATGAGCAAAATTAGTCTTAGTCTTGCGTCTTGTTCTTGGTCTTGCTAATTTTGCGAGACCAAGACCAAGACCAAGATGCTGATATTTTTGCAAGACCAAGACTGCTATGGTCTTGGTCTTGGTCTTGCTCACGATAATTATCAAGACCAAGACTGCTTTTCAGTTTTGCTAATTTATAGTTAAAAGTTGTTTCACCCCGTTTTGAAGATAAAATTATCTCTCGATTTGAATTTTGGCATCTTAAAAACCCAACTGCTTTGGAAAAATATGGTTTTGAATACTCAATATCTCTGAAAATTTTTTCAAGACCAAGACCAAGACCGAGACCAAGACTTAATGAGCAAGATCAAGACCAAGACCAAGACTCAATATCAAAACCAAGACCAAGACCAAGACTCAATGTGCAAGAACAAGACCAAGACCAAGACTGCTATGGTCTTGGTCTTGGTCTTGGTTTGCTCATCACTAGCAAAACCAAAATGACTAAAGAATATAGAATGACACTGTTTTTGCGTCGTATGGTTTCGGAGCTGATTTCGAGATATCACAAAGATAGTACCAGATTCTCCGAATTGACTCTAATTCTCTAGACATGAAAGTGCAAAGATTGCTGTTTTCTGGCATATTTCAAGTGAGGAGTTATTTTTCAAAAGGGCTTATAACCAAAACGAGGCAAGAGAAGTGTCATAATATTAATTGCCTGATACTTTGTTACAAATTAATAAGTTTACTTAATAGCGTGG
>CATOTO010000175.1:0-36191 GCA_951812925.1 Calliopum simillimum | reverse complement strand
AAATAGCGGCACGCCTCGCTAATTTCATCCTGTGTCAGATACTTAACCCGACTCTTCCCTGAAAGGAATGCGCAATGTCCACTTTTACTGTTGGAGATTACCTGCTGACCCGTCTGCAGGAGATTGGTGTAAAGCATCTGTTTGGCGTGCCGGGCGACTATAACCTGCAATTTCTTGACCACGTCATCGCCCATCCGGCCATCAGCTGGGTAGGCTGCGCTAATGAGCTTAACGCAGCCTATGCGGCAGACGGTTATGCACGCTGCAACGGCGCGGGAGCGCTATTGACCACGTTTGGTGTGGGCGAGCTCAGCGCGATTAATGGCATTGCGGGCAGTTATGCCGAGTATCTGCCGGTGATCCATATCGTTGGCGCGCCTGCGACGCAGGCCCAGTTGCAGGGGGATTGTGTTCATCATTCGCTGGGCGATGGCGATTTCCAGCATTTTATTCGCATGGCCACAGAAGTCAGTGCGGCAACGGCACAGCTTACCGCCGACAACGCCACGGCTGAGATTGATCGGGTGATCGTCAGTGCGCTGCAGGCCCGTCGTCCCGGCTATTTGTCGATGGCCGTCGACGTGGCGGCCATGGAGGTGCAGCCACCCGCGCAGCCCCTGAACAGTCATCAATCCTCTTCGCCCGCTGCGCGTCGCGCTTTCAGCGACGCGGCGGAACGTTTGCTGGCACCGGCGCAGCGGGTTTCACTCCTGGCCGATTTTCTTGCGCTGCGCTGGCAGCAGCAGTCCGCACTGGCCGCGCTGCGTGAACAGTGTGCGATTCCCTGTGCCAGCCTGCTGATGGGCAAGGGGGTTCTGGATGAACAGCAGCCGGGTTACGTCGGTACCTATGCCGGTGAGGCCAGCGCAGGTCAGGTGTGCGAACAGATCGAGCAGGTGGATGTGGCGATCTGCGTCGGGGTGCGATTTACCGACACCATTACTGCAGGCTTCACGCAGCAGTTTAACCCTGAGCGACTGATTGATCTGCAGCCCTTCAGCGCCAGCGTGGGCGGTGAAAATTTTGCGCCGCTGTCGATGGCGGATGCGCTGAGCGAACTGCTGCCGCTGTTTAAACGCTATGGCCAGCAGTGGCAACCCGCCGCCGCACCGCCCGCCGCGCAGCCTGCAGAACCGGCGGCGGTGATCAGCCAGCAGGCGTTCTGGCAGGCGATGCAGGCATTCCTGCAACCCGGCGACCTTATTCTGGCCGAGCAGGGGACAGCCGCCTTTGGGGCCGCCGCGTTAAGATTGCCCTCGCAGGCGCAGCTGGTGGTTCAGCCATTATGGGGATCAATCGGCTATACTCTTCCGGCAGCATTTGGCGCGCAGACTGCCGATCCTGATCGCCGGGTTATCCTGATCATCGGGGACGGTTCGGCGCAGCTGACAATTCAGGAACTGGGTTCGATGCTGCGTGACCAGCAGCGACTGATACTCTTTTTGCTGAATAATGAAGGCTATACCGTCGAACGGGCGATTCATGGCGCAACACAACGTTACAATGATATTGCCCAGTGGAACTGGACGGCCTTACCGCACGCCCTTAGCCTGCAGGGCCAGGCGAAGAGCTGGCGTATCAGTGAAACGGTGCAGTTAGAGGAAGTGATGGCGCGACTCTCAGAGCCGAAGTGGCTCTCTCTGGTTGAAGTCGTCATGCAGAAAGAGGATTTGCCGCCACTGCTACGAAAAGTCACCGCCTGCCTGAATCAACGCAACGGCGGCTAAGATTCAGATAGTTGCCGCTGTGCAGGGTGGACTATCGCGGTTAGGCTGTAGCACACCTGAGTAAGACGCTCACCAATCGCACCGGTGAGCGTTGTTGTTTTATGGGCAGAATTTTATAGTGTCCTCCAACTCTTAAGACCCCAAGCGGAGCAACAGAAGAATGACAACCTATGCCTTGGTCGGCGATGTCGGCGGTACTAACGCACGCCTCGCCCTGTGTGAGGTGGAAAGCGGCAGCATCACCCAGGCCAAAACATTCTCAACATCAGAATACGACAGCCTCGAAGCCGTCATCCGCCACTATCTTGATGAACAACAGCAGGACGTTAAAGATGGCTGTATTGCCATTGCCTGCCCGATTACCGATGACTGGGTTGAAATGACCAACCATGACTGGGCGTTTTCCACGCGCAAGCTCAAAGAGAACATCGGTTTTGAACACCTGGAAATCATTAACGACTTCACTGCGGTATCTATGGCGATCCCGATGCTGACCGCCGAAAACGTGATTCAGTTTGGCGGTACAGAGCCAGTCAAAGATAAACCTATCGCGATTTATGGTGCCGGCACCGGATTAGGCGTCAGCCATCTGGTGCATGTGGACAAGCGCTGGGTCAGCCTGCCAGGTGAGGGCGGTCATGTCGACTTCGCTGCCAACAGCGAAGAAGAAGATCAGATCCTGGAAGTGCTGCGCGAAGAGCTGGGCCATGTTTCAGCGGAACGTGTGCTGTCAGGTGCCGGTCTGGTTAACCTCTATCGTGCGATTGTTAAAGTGGATAATCGCGTGCCGGAAAACCTGAAGCCGAAAGATGTCAGCCAGCGTGCGCTGGATGACAGCTGCACCGACTGCCGTCGCGCGCTGTCAATGTTCTGCGTCATCATGGGCCGTTTCGGCGGCAACCTGGCGCTGAATCTTGGCACCTTTGGTGGTGTCTATATTGCCGGTGGCATCGTGCCACGCTTCCTGGAGTTCTTTAAGTCGTCGGGTTTCCGTGCGGCGTTTGAAGATAAAGGCCGCTTCCGCGACTATGTTGCCAGCATCCCGGTTTATATGATTACGCACGACCAGCCTGGCCTGCTGGGCGCGGGCGCGCATCTGCGCCAGACGCTGGGTCGCGAAATCTGATTCTGCTTTACCTCGCGCGCACTGCCATTCTGCGCGCGAGCGATTTTCCCGATCGGCCTGCTTCAGCGGGGCAGGATCGGGAAAACCCCCCGGATTTTTTGCTGCTGCTCTCCTGCTTCGCCATACCTCTTTCTGAACAGACCTTTAACCCTCCTGCGCTACAGGCGCATCAGCTGTCGAAACTGCTTCACCTTACTGCGGCTGACCGGCACCTGAAACTCCAGATCGCGCAGCTTCAGCAGATAGGTATTGTTAAACCACGGCTCGATTTCACGAATCTTGCTGAGGCTGACGCAGTAAGAGCGGTGGCAGCGGAAAAATTGCTGTTCCGGCAGGCGTGAACAGAACTCGGTAATATTCATCGACATCACGTAGGATTCGCGCCGGGTATAAACAAAGGTCAGCTTCTCATGCGCCTCAACGTAGTAAATATCATTCACGTCAGTGACGATAATGCGCTCATCTTTGATCAGGTTGACCGTCTGCGGCGCGGGCGTGGCGCTGAGATGACTGACCGCCTGCTGCGCCTGCGCTGTGGCTTCGAGCTTGTTCAGCATGGTGACAATCCTCGACTCCTGATAGGGCTTGAGAATGTAGTCAAACGCCTCCAGCTCAAACGCTTCCACCGCATGCTCTTTCCACGCGGTAATAAAGACAATCAGTGGCTTGTGGGCAAACTGATGGATATTCTGTGCCAACAGCATGCCATCCAGTGAGGGGATGTTGATATCGAGGAAAATCACATCAACCCGATGCTGTTGCAGGTACTTCAGCACGTCCAGACCATCGTCAAAACAGGCTTCAATCTCGATTTTGCTGTGATGCTGAATCATCCAGCTCAGCTCCTGCTGCGCCAGGAATTCATCTTCCACAATAATGGCTTTCATAACAGATTCTCCGCCAGGCGCTGGCCATTCTTACTCAGCGTAAAGGAAATCTCGGTGCCCGGCTGATGCCGCACGATATTCAATCCCTGACCCGACAAAAGTTTTACCCGATGATGCACATTGAGCAGGCCGATTTTATTACCGGGCATTTCGTTACGCGCCACCCGTGCTATCACTTCGTCACTGATGCCCTGACCGGTGTCCCGCACCGAGATCCGTACCTGATCGCCCAGATCACGGACGCTCAGCGTCACCACGCCTTTGCCTTTACAGGGCTGGATGCCATGGACAATGGCATTCTCCACCAGAGGCTGGATCAGCAGACTCGGCAGCAGAAAATGGAGATCCTCATCGACGTCATAGATCATCGTCAGCTTATCGCCAAACCGGGCCTGCTCGATGGCGATGTAATCTTTCACCTGCCACAGCTCTTTACGGATGTCGATTAGCTCATCGTCGTTCAGTTCCAGGTTGTAGCGCAGATAGCGTGACAGATTTATCACCAGCTGACGGGCGGTATCGGGATTGAGCCGGATAGAAGAGGAGATAGCATTCAGGGCGTTGAACAGGAAATGAGGATTTATTTTACTTTGCAGCGCACGCAGTTCCGCTTTATTAGCCATCTCGCGCAACTGCTCGGCACGCGATACTTCAAGCTGGGTTGAGATGATTTGTGACAGGCCGATCGCCATCTCCTTCAGCGAGCCGGTAATACGGTGTGCGCGGCGATAGTAGATTTTCAGCGTGCCGGTGACTTTGCCTTTCTCCCACAGCGGGATCACAATCATGGAGTGAATATCTTTGGTGCGATGCGCTTCATCGTTGTTCTTAATGATAATTTTACCGCTGGCGATCGACTGCGCCGTGGTGGGGCTGATGCCATCATCCCCATGTTTATAATTATGTTCGCCATAGCCGACGTAGGCCAGAATCTGTTTTTTATCGGTCATCGCCACCGCATCGGCTTTGATCTCCCGTCGGATAATGTCACAGATGTTGCGCAGCGAGTCGCTGTTCACCTGACGGAACAGCGGCAGGGTTTTATTGGCGATCTCCAGCGCCAGCTTGGCCTGGCGGGCGGCAATCGCCTCTTTTTCCCCCTCGACGCTCTGCACCAGCAGTACAATGATGCCGATACTGGAGGCACCGAGGATCATCGGCAGGGCAATTTCCGACACAATCGCCAGCCCGAGTGAGGTGGGGCGCGCCCACACAACAATCAACAACATCGTCAGGGCTTCACAGAGCATGCCGCCGACGATACCGGCACGCCAGCGGTGCTCTTTCAGTACCCGGCGATTAATACCGCCCGCGACGATACCGGCAATGATGCTGGTAATCAGGCAGGGCACGGAGGTCACGCCGTGAATATCGATCAGAAAACGGTGCAGACCGGCGATAACCCCGGTGGCGATCCCGACCCAGGGACCAAACAGAATGCCACCCGCCATCACGGCGATGACCCGCACATTCAGCAGTGAACCATCGACATCGACACCCGACCAGGTACTGAACAGCGCAAACAGGGAAAAGATGGCAGTAACCGCCACTTTCTCCGCACGGGTGTGTTCATCTTTTTGCAGCAGCTGACGAAACGGGCGGGTGCGTGTCAGGAAGAACAGGCAGATCAGCATCAGGGCGGCGCGGTCAAATACTGCCAGTAACATCGTGAAGTGGGAGGACACAGGCGACTCGTCGGCAATGGAAAGTGCCTCTATGATAAAAAATGTGATCGCGAACCGCTAGCGTCCCGATCAATCACGGTGGGAGTTAGTGCTTCAGATCAATTTTTACGGCATATGGGCAAAAAGAGGAAAGGTTGAGTGCATTAAAGGGGAACAGTTTTTCGCCCTGCAGAGGCTGGTCGCTAAGGTGCCGTTTTGCTATGTTGCGCGATGAGGTGCGCCAGTGACCGCTGGAAAACCGCGCCCATCGGGAGCAGCAGATGCAACTAGTCACCGCCAGATTAACCCTGAGTAAATTACAGCCAGAAGACTGGCAACTGTTTCGTGCCGTCCATGAAGATCGCGACACCATGACCTGGGTGAGCGAAATCCCCGATGAAGCGGATATCCGCCAGCGCTTCACCGAGCGTCTGGCCCCCTGGCAGGCGAGCAGTTTTCATATGCTCTGCCTGGTTGCGCGACGTCGTGACAACGGTGAGCCGATTGGCCTGTTTGGCTGCAGCCCCGAATGGGAGCCATACCGTCAGGCGGAGGTGGGCTATATGCTGCTGCATCGCCACTGCGGTCAGGGATATGGCAGCGAAGCCCTGGCGGCGCTGTGTCAGTTTTTGCTTGAAGCCGATTTCCACAAACTCAAAGCGATGGTGATTGAAGGGAACTGGGCGTCACGCCGTATTCTGGAGAAAAACGGCTTTCAGCTGGAGGGCACGCTACGGGATAATTATCTGCTGAACGGCTGCTGGGTGAACGATTGGCTGCTGGGGCGGCTGAATCCGCAAAAATAAAAATATTTTCCGCCACCCTCGACAAAATGATCCTCGCCACGTTATGTTCGTAACGGGTCACCACAGTGACCCGCGTCGCTCGGACGGTCCGGGCGCTTACGTAATCCAGAGGACATCATGGCTGATAACAGCACACCCCGTCGTTTCTCGCGTATCGAACGTTTACCCCCTTACGTTTTCAACATCACCGCTGAACTGAAGATGGCTGCGCGTCGGCGCGGCGAAGATATCATCGACTTTTCAATGGGCAACCCGGATGGTCCGACTCCGCCACACATCGTCGAAAAGTTATGCCAGGTGGCGCAGCGTGACGATACCCACGGTTATTCCACTTCTCGCGGTATTCCGCGCCTGCGCCGGGCGATCTCGCGCTGGTACGCCGATCGCTATCAGGTTGAGATCGATCCTGAATCAGAGGCGATTGTCACCATCGGTTCCAAAGAGGGGCTGGCGCACCTGATGCTGGCGACGCTGGATCACGGTGATACCGTGCTGGTGCCCAATCCCAGCTATCCGATCCATATCTACGGTGCGGTGATTGCCGGGGCGCAGGTACGCTCGGTGCCGCTGGTGGCGGGTGTCGACTTCTTCAATGAGCTGGAACGCGCCATCCGCGAGAGCTATCCCAAGCCAAAAATGATGATCCTCGGCTTCCCGTCCAACCCCACCGCACAGTGTGTGGAGCTCGACTTTTTCGAACGGGTGATTGCGCTGGCGAAGCAGTACAACGTGCTGGTGATCCACGATCTGGCCTATGCCGACATCGTCTACGATGGCTGGAAAGCGCCATCGATTATGCAGGTGCCGGGCGCGCGTGATGTCGCCGTCGAATTCTTTACCCTGTCAAAAAGCTACAACATGGCGGGCTGGCGTATCGGTTTCATGGTGGGCAACAAAGAGCTGGTCGCCGCGCTGGCGCGAATCAAAAGTTATCATGACTACGGCACCTTTACGCCACTGCAGGTGGCGGCGATTGCGGCGCTGGAAGGGGATCAACAGTGCGTACGCGACATCGCAGAGCAGTACAAACGCCGCCGTGATGTGCTGGTCAAAGGATTGCATGAAGCGGGCTGGATGGTGGATAACCCGAAAGCCTCAATGTACGTCTGGGCAAAAATACCGGACCATTACGCACATCTGGGGTCGCTGGAGTTTGCCAAGAGACTGCTGCAGGAGGCGAAAGTCTGTGTCTCGCCCGGTATCGGGTTTGGCGACTATGGCGACACGCACGTGCGTTTTGCGCTGATAGAGAACAGCGATCGTATTCGTCAGGCGGTACGGGGAATTAAAGCGATGTTTCGTGCCGATGGCATATTGCCAGGCAGCATAAAAATGGAAGAAGAACGCTGACAGCCAGCAGGGGCGACTCAGGGGTCGCCCCGTGGCGGCACTGTCACGCCATTACTTCAGCAGCAGAACAAAGGTTCCGAACCAAAGTAACGCGAAAAAAGATATTCCCATCAAGGCATATTTCACAAAGCAACTCCTCTGAGCGGTTACGATGATGGCGATCCCAAACCAGTGCAACGCGAACAGATGTGGAAAAGAGATCGCCATTTACAGTCATGGTCTGCTCTTTTCCGGGTTGATCTGAATAACTCAGAACAGGATCGAGCGCTAATTTACGCGTAATCCTCCCCAAATGAAATAGGTCCGTTCTGAGATATTGCTCACAATTTTACGGCACTTCGATTTCAGGGATCGCCGACATGCCTACACGTAACTGAGCCAGATGCTGTTGGTCGCCATCCAGCACAATTTTCACCGGCAGACGTTGAACGACTTTAGTGTAGTTGCCGGTGGCGTTATCGGGAGAGATCGCCGAAAAAGTTGCGCCGGTGGCCGGTGCGATGCTGTCCACATGACCGGTAAAGGTCTCGCCCGGCAGGGCGTCCACCCGGATCCGCACCCGCTGGCCGGGACGCACATCGCTTAACTGCGTCTCAAGATAGTTAGCGGTAATGTAGGTTTGCTGCAGTGGCACCACCGCCAGCAGACGGGTGCCGGCTGATACGTACGCGCCGGTCCGCACCGAGCGCTGACCTACCATGCCGTCAACGGGCGCAGTAATGCGCGTGTAGGAGAGATTCAGCCTGGCCTGATCGACGCTGGCCTTCGCCGCTGCAACATCCGCTTCCGCAGAACGCACCGCCGCCTGTAACACCCCCACCTGTTTTACTGCCGACGCCAGCGCGGCCTGACTCTGATGCACGGCTGCCAGCGCCGAGCGCTGGTTTGAGCTGGCTTTCTGCTGATCGTCGGCTGCCACGGTACCGCTTTTATAGAGGCGGTTATAACGATCGGCGCTCTGACCGGCATACTGCGCAGAGGCTTCGCTGGCCGCGACGCTGGCTTTCTGCTGATCAATCACCGACTGTTGCTGCTCCAGCTGTGCCTGACTGCTCAGCAGTTTCGCCTGGCTCACCTGCAGGTCAGCCTCCGCACTCTCAAGCGCCACACGATAGTCACGATCGTCCAGCGTCGCCAGCAGCTGACCCGCTTTGACCTGCTGATTATCCTGCACCTGCACGTGGCTGATGTAGCCCGAGACTTTCGGTGCCACCAGGGTGTAGTCCGCATTGACGTAAGCGTCGTTGGTGCGGTGATCATTGCCGGTCATCAGTGACCAGACCACAAAAGCGATGGCCAGTAACACCAGCAGCAACAGACTCAGCAGCAGGGTTCTTTTCATTTCGAAAGCACGCATATTCAGTTATTCCGGGAAGGGTTTTGAATCAAAGTTTGAGGCGGCCACACCCGTTTTGGCAGGATGGCGGTAAGCAATAACAGGCAGGCGGCAAAGCCGGTCAGCATCAGCCAGCTGTCGCTCAGACCAAGGATCGTGGCCTGATGCCTGACCAGGGTGGCGAATCCGCTGAGATTACCGGCGGCGCTGATGCTGCCATCCGGCAACAGCGGCAAGCTGCTGCTGGCCTGACTGGCCGTCGGCGCTGTCATCAGCCAGCTGCGACTGGCCGCCTGATTTATCAGCACACTGGAGTGAAACTGCTCACGATGCGAAAGGAAAACCTCAACCAGCGTAGAGGCAGCGATGCTGGAAAAGCCGCGCACCGTATTAAACATCGCCGAGGCAAACGGGCCTTCTGGCGGGGCCACAACGCTGGTGGCGCTCATCAGTATCGGCAAAATGATCATGGGTTGTCCGAACGCCTGCAGGATCTGCAGCAGCCAGAAATTCTGTCTCGCCCAGTCACTGGTGATCTGTGTGCCCAGCAGACAGGAGGTCACCAGCAGTCCAACGCCCGCCGTCAGCATCCAGCGGCAGTCGATCCAGCGGATATTCAGCAGGGCCGCAATCAGCGGTGCGATCAGCAGCTGCGGCAGGCCCACCGCCAGCGCCAGCGGGGCAAACTCAAGGGTGCGAAAGCCGCTGACCTGAGCAAAATAGGCCGAAGGCAGCGCGGAGCCAGAAAGCCCAAGGATGAGCACGCAGGCCAGGCCCAGCAAGCCATGCGCCAGATTTGGCCGTCGGAGCATCTGCAATTTAAACAGCGGCAGCGGGTGAAACCACTCATTAATCAGGAAAACCAGCAGCAGCGGCAGCGCGGTGAGCAACATACCGGTAATCAGTGGCGAGTTCAGCCAGTCGAGGCGTTCACCCTGGGTCAGCACCAGAATCAGCAGCGCAACACCACTGCAGCCGGTCACCATGCCGAACAGATCGATCTGCTGAAAGCGTTCCGGTCGCAGCGGATCCTGGGGCAATCCCCATCCTGTCAGCAGCATAGCGATCAGCATCAACGGCACGACCTGCCAGAACACCATCATCCAGCTGACGTGATCGGTCCACAACGAGGCCAGCGAGGCCGCCATATTGGGGCCAAACGTCGCAGTCAGGGCATAGCCCGCCAGGCCAAAAAGTTTAAAGGGCGGCGGCAGAAAGCGCAGGGCGACCGTCATCAGCATTGGCGGTAAGGCGCCGCCAAACAGGCCCTGCAATACGCGCAGGCTGATAAACAGCGTCGGATCCCGCACCAGCGGCAGCAGAATGCCGGTCAGCATAAATCCCGCCGACACGCCTAACGTAAAACGCCGCAGCGACAGGGTGACGGCAAACCAGGGCGCAATCATCATGGCGGCTACTTCTGCCGCCTGATAGCCAGAGATAATCCAGCTACCCTGATCGTAACTGATGCCAATCGCGGCACGGATATCGGCCAGCGCGATATCACTGACGCGATCGTTCAGCCCGGAGGTCAGGGCGGCGATGAGCACGCCGACTAATCCCAGTGCCAGTCGCAGTGTAAAAGGATGAGGGGCCGGCGCGGCGGCAGGCTTAGCGTTCATTGCAGGCGATCTCGTTATTATGGTGCAGTGTACTGCGATGTGATACAGGTCGTAATATTACATCCCGGTATACTGTATTGCAATGTGGTACACGCTGTAAAAAGTGCGGCATTCGCGCTACAGTAAGGCAGCTCAAACAGGACGACGCTATGGCACATCAACCCTCCAGCCGCGAGGATGAAAAAACGGGCGGTATACAGGTCATTGCCCGTGCGGCAAAAATTCTTAATGCGCTTGGCGAACAGCCCGGCGGCATGAGCCTCGGTGAGATCGCTCAGGCGGTCGAACTGCCGCGCTCAACGGTGCAGCGTATTGTTGCCGCGCTCGACAGCGCAGAGCTGGTGCGCAGCAGCGGGGCGGGCGGACTGCGTCTGGGGCCGGCGCTGTTAAAACTGATTTCCAGCGTACATACCGATGTGGTTGATCTGGTCAGTCCGCTGCTGGAAAAACTCTCTTCCGACACCAATGAAACCGTCTCGCTGGCGCGCGCCAGCGGCAGCCAGCTGGCGATTATTCACCACGTGGTGGCGTCGCGTGAGCTTCGGGTGGTTCCGCATATGGGACTGAATCTGCCGCTCTACAGCACCTCCGGTGGACGGGCGTTGCTGGCGCTGGAGTGTGAAAAAGATGTACGGACGATCGTTGGCGACGCCTGGCAGGAGTTAACCGATATGACGGTAAAAACGCTGCCTCAGTTGCTGCAACTTATCAGGGAAGTGCGCGAAACCGGTATCGCCGTGGATCGCGGTGAAACGCTGGAAGGTATCTCTACCATGGCGTTTGCGCTGGATACGCTGTTTGGTCGCTTTTCTGTCTCTTTGCTGGTGCCCTCTGCACGTTTTCTGCGACACGAAGCCCGTTTTCGTGACGAGATGCTGAAGTGTAAAGAGGCACTGGTGCGTGAAATCGGCAAAGTCGCCGCGATAGAAGGATAAGCATTCGATGAAAACCCTGCTGATGGCCATTGATCACTCTCCGGTAGCGGAAAAAGTGGTCGCCTTAACCATTGAAGAAGCGCTGGCGCATCGCGCCGAGGTGGTCGTGCTGTGCTGCGTCGATCCCGCTTACTCCTCCTGTAATCAGCCAATGGAAATTGATGCGGGTGAGGATCCGGCCGATTTTGTGGCTGCGCAGGATGAGCAGAATACGGCAGAAATGGTGGTGCGCCATGCACTGGCTCCGTTACTGCGTGCGGGCATTAATGCGCGGGGCATGATTCTGGCGGGTGACGCGGCAGATACTATCGTTGCCCAGTCGCAACAGCTTAAGGCCAGCATGATTATCATGGGACGTCGCCATCTCTCCTCTTTGAATCGGCTGTTAAAAGGCTCAGTCAGCGCATCGGTTATTGAGCGCGCTCACTGTCCTGTGCTGATCGACGTGCGTAAGGATTAATCCCGCCGCATGAATGCTCTGCTTTTTATTACGCTGGCCGCGTTTGCGCTGCTGGCGCTGATTGTAATTGTACTGATCAAAACCACCCGGCTGCGTTTGTGGCAGGGGCTGATCATCTTTCTGCTGCCTCTGATACTGGCGAACCTGCTCTGGTTCAGCTGGGTTGCGCCGCATCAGTTGCAGGCCAGTCAGCGTGAGCAGGCGGTAAATCAACTGGCAAAGATGCCCGGTTATCGGGTGCTGCAGACTCAGGAACCGGCGTTATGGCTGTTGCTGACCCAGGAGCTGACCCGGCGCATCCGGGCGGGGGAGCCAGCTGAGAAGGCGACGGGCGAGCTACGTGGCTGGCTGATTGAGGTGATTAATCAGCGGCTGATGCGCGGAACTGACGCGGCGGTGGTCAACTATATCAGCGTCTCAGTTGAAGAGATGCGGGCGCTGAACCAAATCGATCCGGGCCTCTGCTTCCGTTATCTCTATCCGCAGGTGAGTGGCGGCATCAATCTGCTGACCACACTGCCGCCGTCGCTGAATCGCAAAGAGGCGGATGCCATGGAGCAGCTGCTGCTGAACAGTCCATTGCCCGATCAGCCACTGGATAAGGCGCTGGCGCAGGATGATCTGCAAAAAATTGTCGCCCGGCTCTATCAGCAGTGGGGGGATAAGCTGCAGCAGCTGAATATGCCTGCCGACACGGCGGTTGATCGCTCATCGCTGTGTGCCATGTCGATTGATCTCTACAGCGCGATTCTGGCATTACCTGACAAGCGCGCCGCTAACCTGTTACGTAGAATGATTGCACTGACTGGCCAGTAAGCGGCAGCGGAGCAGCGGAATGGCGGGCGAAAAAAAGCCCGCTAAGCGCGGGCAGGGAAGAGAGGAACAGATTTTTATTTTTGGCATTTCCTGGTGTGGTGCAGTCTTCGTTTTGTCTGAATGCATCTTGTCACGCCGTGCATGATAGTGATAGCCGTTTAATCGTATTACATTAATCGGTAAAAGCTTCTCAAGTTTTGAACTTTCGCGCATTAATCCTATGGATGCGCGGCATGCTGCGTCATAAACTGCGCGGCAACGTGAGGATAACTTAATGAAAAAACTAATAACCGGCGCACTGGCGCTGATTTTGCTGAGTGGATGTACTGCCAGCAAACCCGGGGCATTTGAACGTGTAGATGAAGATCCAGGCTCAAATACCGTGCAGTACCGTTTTGACCCGGTAAAGGTCAATCGTGATGCAATGAATATTGATCTGGCGAATTACTGCAGTAATAAAGGCTTTGATAAAGTCGAGGCGTTACCTGTGCAGGAGAGTCATATTCCGGGACTGCAGAAAGCGTGGTTCCAGTGTAATTATGCTGTGAAAAGCTAAATAAAACGGGCGGGATAATTATCCCGCCCTTAAAGTTTAATGCTTTTATTTTATGCTGTGTGACATCTTTGCCCGTTAGCGGCGATGGTGACCGCCATGATACCCACCGTGATAACCTCCATAGTAGCCTCCATGATATCCGCCGCCACCCCCGCGGTGCCAGCCATTGTCGTGTCTGGGGCTGATGATACAACCACTTAATAATGTCATCAGCGCAACCACCGAAGCGACTTTAATTAATCTCTTCATCGGAAGCTTCTCCTCTTTTCCAATGACTATGACACTACGCTGGAAAAGTGGAGTGAAGATGCAGGCTTTGTAGAGTTATTTAAGAAGGTATGACGGAATATTTCAGAGTGCTGCGTTTTGCAGCGGAGAATAATAAAGAAATAAGAATGAACTGAATAGTAAATACTATCAAAGAGAATAGTCTCAAAATCAAGCGAAAATAATTCTCATTTGAAAGTTTTTACAACTACATTATTAGCATGTCAGTTCAACGGGAGAGAAACATGGTGCATGACGTTAAAAATATTCTGGCTTTACAGGCTGAACTGGGCGAATGCCCGCTCTGGTCAGTGGAAGAACAGGTGCTGTACTGTGTCGATATTCTGGCACCCGCCATTCACCGTTTTGATCCGGTCAGCGGTGAACTGCAAACCTTCCCGCAGGCGGAAGAGGTGGGATGCATCGGTCTGCGTGAGCAGGGCGGTCTGATAGCAGCATTACGTGGCGGTGTCTGGCTGCTGGATGCGCAGGGTAAGCCAGAGAGAAAGATCGCAGAGAATCCCGGTGTGGCTGCGCAAAGTCGCTTTAATGATGGCCGCGTTGATCCCTGGGGGAATTTCTGGTGCGGCAGCCTGTGGGAACCGCAGGACAAAAATGGCGGGCTGCTGTGCCGCGTGACGCCTGACATGAAGCTGGAGGTCAAGGCGCGTGACATTAAAATTTCCAACGGACTGGCCTTCTCTCCCGACCGGCGCTGGATGTATCACAGTGACACGCCGAATGAAGCGCTCTATCGCTATCCATTAAACGCGCAGGGCGAACCGGGCGAACGCACCCTGTTCCGCCGTTTCGACGCGAAAGGTGGATTGCCGGATGGTGCCGCAGTGGATAGCGAAGGATTTTACTGGTCCGCACAGTTTAATGGCGGTCGCGTAGTACGCATCGATCCCCAGAGCAGCGAAATCGTCGATGAGATCCTGCTGCCGGTGAAGTGGCCAACCATGGTGGCCTTTGGTGGCGCCGATCTTAAAACGCTGTTTATTACCAGTTCACGGGAAGATCGCACCGAAGAGGAGCTGGCGCGCTATCCGCAGTCAGGCGATATCTTTGCGGTGGACGTCTCTGTGGCGGGCATGGCAGAGCCGCGATTCCGCGGCTAAACGTGAACGGGCCGCTCTGGCGCGGCCCGTCGTGATGGTTAATGACGTTGCAATACAGGTGTTGCTGTAACAGAACTCTGTGGTAAGCGGATGGTGAGTGACAGGAACAGGGAGATGACCAGCAGCGTCATAATCAGGCTGAAGGTGACGGTGAACCCGCCAAACAGCGAGGCGACCAGTGAGCCCAGCACGCTTCCGATACCAAATCCGAGATAGAGCAGACCATAGTTTTTTGTCAGGTTGTTAAGGCCGAAAAAGTCACTGACCAGCGACGGGAATACCGTGATGGTACCGCCAAAGCTGAAGGCTACACAGGCGAGTGACAGGAAGAAGGTGATCTCATTCATTCGGGTAAACAGCAGCACGCTCATCCCGATCAGCGACACGATTTGCGCCAGTGAAATAACCCGGATGCGCATCATTTTGTCAGACAGTATGCCCAGCACCAGACGGCCACTCAGGTTGGCAATCGCAATCACCGTTACCGCACTGGCAGCAGTCTGCGTAGTCAGATGCACCAGCCCTTCGCCGATATCTTTGGCAACGCCTATCACATAGAGACCGCTCATGCAGGCTGTCAGGAACATCAGCGCCAGCATCCAGTACTGAGGCAGACGCACCGACTGTGCCAGCGTGTAATCCCGCGCATGTTGCTGACCATTCGTGCTGCTCCCGGTATCCTGAAGGGGGGCATCACGCATCAGAAGTGCACCGAGGATAATCATCGACATCGCGAGCACGCCCCAGATCATAAAGGTCTGCTCCAGACCCACCGTTGCCAGCAACGCCCCGCAGATAAATTTGAATCCCAGACTACCAAGACCGTAAGCGCCAATCGCACAGGCAGAGATCATCCCTTTGCGCTCCGGAAACCACTTCACGCAGTTTGAGAGCGTCATCAGGTAACCTGCGCCATCCGCCAGACCCACCAGCAGCCCGGCGCTGAAATAGAGCATCATCAGGTTATTAGCATGCGCAGTAAGCCAGAAACCCAGCGCCATCAGCACACCCGCCCCGATAGTGACGCGGCGTACGCCAAAACGTTCCTGTAATTTACCGGCCAGCGAGGAGGCAATAGCCAGCCCCAGACTCAGCAGACCAAACGAAAAAGCGACCTGACTGACCGTCGCATCCAGCTTCTGTGACAGCTGGCCGTTAAACAAACTCCATGTGTAGACTGACCCCAGCGCGAACTGAGTGATTACCGTTCCGAACAATGTAAGCCAGCGAGCACGCTGGTAAGAAGCCTGTTGAGTCTGGTTCATAATTTATCTCTCCCGTCCGGGAATCTGGAAACTGCGGTCAGAATAAAGCAGTGATTCGCGCGCGTGAGCAGTAAAGGCATGAACGGAACGGATTGGGGAATGAAATGCCATTCAGGCGGTATGAATGGTATCGGGAGGGGTTGGCAACGTCGCGTCAAAAGTAAGCTAAACGGCAGCTTAATGATTAAGCGTAATTAGCCGTAAGATAATGTTTCAATCAGATGATTCTGTGAGCAGGTTTACAGATTATTTGCCAGGCTAAGAGTTCACTTATCAGGAGGAAATATGAAAGACCGGACATATGAATCCAGCACCAGTGAGGATGAAGTTTGCTGCATCATCGGTCAGGCGGTGATTGAACTCAGTACAGAACAACAGCCTGTGACCAAATCGACGCTGGCATTAAAACTGCTGTCGATGGCCGATCGTGATAGTGACGATGAGCGTGTTCTGCTCTACTGGATTGCGCGTAAAGCGATCAATAAACCACAGAAACTCCTTCAGCAGCAGTGGGCATAACGCCCATCCGGACGCGGGCTTCAGCCCGCCTCCGCGTCAGATGATTATCCGGCGGCGACTTGCCGGCCAACGGGCAAACATCACGACATTGCCCAGTAAAATCATGACAAGGCCAGGGATGGCGCTGGCATGCCACTCATATCCTTCATAACGGGTAGAGAGTGCCAGCGCCACCAGCGGAAACAGCACCGTTGTATAGGCAGCCCGACTGGCTCCGATACGTCCCACCAGCGTAAAATAGGCCCCGAATCCCATCACCGATCCCACGATAGCCAGATAGATCAATGCCCCAAACCACTGTGTATTCCATGTCGGCTGCAGCGAAACACCCTGCAGCAGCGAGACCAGTGCCATGATCAGCGCACCGTATAACATGCCGTAACTGTTGGTTGTCAGCACGTCACGTTGCAGACGCTGATGCCGCTGACTGATCATATTGCCGAATGAAAATCCCAGCGTACCCAGCGCACTTAACCCAATGCCCCACATCAAGCCGGTCGAGGCCTGAGTGCTGCGCAGATCGTGCCAGAACAACGCAACAATGCCCGCCATGCCGAGCACTATCGCCGGAATCAGACGTGCGGAAGGGCGCTGACGGAAAAATATCCAGCTATTAATGGCGTTATACATCACAGCCATAGAGAAAATGACCGACTCCAGTCCGCTGCTGATATAGCCAGAGGCGTAATAAAAGCAGACAAAGTTAAAGCCAAAAACGCAACAGCCCTGCAGCACACAGAAGAGGTGATCCTGCAGCGTCAGCCTGTGCAGACGCTTTATCAGCTTAAGCAGCAATAACATGACCAGCGAGGCCAGCAAAAAACGCCAGAAGACAGCGACAGTTACGGCGCTGATGCCTGCAGACTGTTGCGCATAAATCGCAATCCAGGTCGTGCCCCAGATCAGCACGACTGAGAGATACAAAAACAGGTTCATTGCCAGATTCTCCACCGCAAAACGCCGAGTCTGCGCCCGCAACGCTCTTTGGTCTTGCAGCGGATTGCGCAGGGTTTGCAAAATCTTGCGCATTTTTACTCTCTGTCCCGATGTGCTCTGTTTTCTGTCCCGCGCAATCCGTAAACTGGCACTTTGTTTATCTGAACTGATACCCCGATGAGTCGCTTCCAGACCTTTGACATGCTGCAACGACACAAAGCACAACTGCGCGATCAGGTGCAGCTTCACAGCGGCATTCAGCTGGCAGCCTGGTTTAATAGTGGCGATCGCGTGACAAACCTCAGCGACCATCACACGCTGAGCCTTTACGTGGCGGGCGGCTACGATACCTGGCATAAAACCCCGAATGGCTGGCGTAACGGTGGCGCACCGGACCGCTTCTGTCTGATGCCTGCAGGCACGGAATCGACCTGGGATCTGCGTGCCGATCTCGCCTTTGTTCATCTCTATTGCAGCGAGAACCAGCTACGGCAACTGGCCGAACGGGTCTGGGACCGCAGTCCGGCGCAGTTAAACCTGCATGAGAAAATCTTTTCTGTTGATGACCGCATTACCCAGCTCTATCGACACTTTCTGCTGAGCAGCGACTGGCAACAGCCCGCCAGCCAGCTGACGCTGAGCAGCGCATCAACACTCTTGCTGACCCATCTGCTGCAGCACTACAGCGAAGTAAAGTGGCAACTGCCCCAGGTGCGGGGTGGACTGGCTCCCGCGGTATTACGGCGGGTTCTGGAATTTATTGAAACCCATCTCGATCAGCCTTTAACCCTGTCTGTGCTGGCGCAGGAAGCGGCATTGAGTGAGTTTCACTTTGCCCGCATGTTCCGTCACACCACTGGCGAAGCGCCGCACCAGTTCGTGATGCGCCGTCGTATGGATCGTGCAAGGATATTGCTTGAGCGGCCCGAGCTGACGCTGACCGATATTGCCCTTCAGTGTGGTTACCACTCTTCAGCCCACTTCAGCCATCGTTTCCGGCAGGTTTATGGCATGACGCCCTCAGCGTGTCGTCGGGAAAGTCGATGAACTTCTTAGCGGCAACAGGCACATTAGCAGCGTATAACAGTGCCACAAATCATTAACATAACTTATCATGAAAACTAACCTGTTTGGTCTGGTTCTCGTTTTCACTTTCTGCCGCTATCCTGTAAAAAAAGCATGAACCGCACTTTTTAGCATTGGGTAATTTCTCTGCTCAATCCCGCAATGAACTATTCACTGAAACATTTTTTAGTCCCAGCTATCATGCGCCCCACAGCAGAAATCTTAAGAAAAATCTTATATATCAGATCAGTATCAGATTTTTGCTGGCAAGTTTATCCTGTTACATATGGTTACATATTATCATTTCCTTTGGTTGACCCACTATTCCTAAACTCGCGCCATGGGTGTTTATCTGAAAAATAAATTCAGGATTTACGCTCTTTCATCACGTCATATCGCCAGTAAATGGAATGTACTCGCTTCTGACCGCAGGTTCTGCTTTTCACTGAATGTTTAATAGCAGGAATGTTTTATGGCAGGGTAAGCCATTCTTAATATTTGACACTGGCTGTGGCGGTTTCTATCACTCCATAGAACAGGGACAGCCATGTCTAACTCTTCCTTTCAGTCCGAAATACCCAAGGCACGTATCAATTTAAAACTTGATTTGCATACGGGCGGGGCGAGCAAGAAAACCGAACTCCCCCTGAAATTACTGGTGGCGGGCGACTTCAGTAATGGTCAGGAGTCCGCGCCACTCTCTGAACGCAAAAAAGTTAATCTGAACAAAAATAACTTTGACTCAGTACTTTCCGAATATTCCCCAAAAGTAAATCTCACCGTTAAAAACACGCTTGCCGGTGACGGTATCCGCGCCCGCGAGGCCGTTAACAGCAATGCAGGCGGTGTGGCGCTGTCGACGGTGGTACGTATTTACCAGCTCAAAGACCGGAAAACATTCGACACGACGGACTATCCGTCACTGTTTAAGGCTGACAGTCAGGCCATCAAAGCAGACCTGGTGGCGGAGAAAGACATCCGCCTGCAGCCGGGTGGGGCAGTGACGGTTGATATGCCGATGGAAGAGAGTGCGCAGTATGTGGCGGTGGCCGGGATGTTTATGTCACCGGACCAGGAGAACAACACCTGGCGTGTGGTGCTGAGTCGTGACGATCTCGAACCGGATAAAGCCCGCGTCATTGAGGCGGGGAACAACCGGCTGACACTTCAGGCGCTGAGAGATGAGTGAGTCACCCCGTCCGTCACTGTATGAAACACTCTACGGCAACTTCACCGGCGGCCTCGATCTCCATCAGGTCAGTGAACAAAATCAGGTCATCCTGTCGGTGCTGGATAACATGCAGCGCATCCTCAACTGTCGCGCCGGCACGCTGGCGCATCTGCCGGACTATGGCCTGCCGGATATGACCAAAATCCTGCAGGGCATGCCGGGGACTGCTCATGAACTGATGGGTGCTCTGTCGGCTGTTCTGCTCAGATATGAGCCACGCCTGAGAAAAATAGCCGTTGTCCTGCTGGAACAGAACATCCCCGGTGAGTTGCGCTACGCTATTGATGCGGAACTTAACGGCATTGGCCTCGTACGCTATGGCACCGAGTTTATGCCAGAAGGGCGGGTTCTCCTGCGACACCTGAAGCAACAGCAGTATCTTGACACAGCAACCCGTCTGTAAGGCCAGTTAATACCATGTCAGTAAAATCACAGTTCCTCGAAAAACTACAGGCCAGAGAGCCAGCCCCGATCTTATCTACCAGCAAGACTCAGGCCGATATTGCAGAGTTTCGCCTGCGAATGGTGCAGCTTCAGGAACAGATGGATGCGTGGCTGGTGGGTACCGGATTGAATGTGGAAACATTTACCGTCTCTGTTACGGACCTGCTGGTGGAGGACCGGACTTTTGAGATTGCCGCTATCAACCTGCGTTACGACGACCGCTCTGTAAAATTTACACCGGTATTTTTGTACGGTCAGGGCGTGACAGGATGCGTGGAAGTGACCCTTCATGCAGAAGGCAGTGTGACGTCTGTGGGGCGCCTTTTCATGCGGGCAGGTCATTTCAGTGACTGGTCCTTTACTCCGCCGGGAGCATTATCCCGTCCCGGACAGAGTTTTGATGAAAGCACCTTTTTTAGTCTGATTCTGGCGCTTCTGCCATAACTGCTGGTATTGCAGTACCCGTTCCTCTGAATATGCCCGCATAAGCGTTAATCCTCAATTTTTCCGTACGCGTCAAAATGGACAACTGGTCATGGATCACATCCCCCCACATAAAATCAAAACCGGTGGTGACCCGCGCACGCTACCGGATTATGCCGCCCTGCGTGATGAACTGAGTAAGCTGACACATCCGGCTCGCCCGGATGTGAACTGGCGTTATGCCGAAAAACGCTGTCTCTCACTGTTTGAACAAAATGGTGTGGAGCTACAGACGCTGTCCTGGTATACGCTTGCCCGTACGCAACTGGCTGGTTTATTGGGGCTCAATGAAGGGCTGGCGATACTCGAGGCACTGATAAGCCATCAGTGGGGCGCACTCTGGCCGCAGCCTGTCCATGCCCGCATGAAAATCCTCAGCAGTCTGAGTCAGCGTTTACAGCAACTGATTCGCTCGCTCCCGCTAAATCACAGCGACCTCAGCCAGCTGTATCGGGCGGAGCAACAGCTTACCGCTCTGGGTGAGGTGCTGCAGGGCCTGGAGCTTAAGCATCTGAGCCAACTCGATACGTTACGTACCTTGATGCACAACAGTGCTGCCAGGCTGGAAAACAGCGATGGCATAACCAGCACCAGGCCGGACATTCAGCCAGGTATCAGGTTGCCTGCCACCGCGATGAATAGTGCCGCAGCATCCACGAAGGACCTTGCTGGTAGTCCGCCTGAAGATACGTCAGCAAGCGTAGTGAAGTGGGTTTATGCGGCGCTGCCGGAACACCAGGCGAATGCAGAAGCATTGGCGGCAATACCCAATCAGGTAAAAAAATGGAAATTCTTCGCTGCCGGGATGTGTACCATGCTGGTGGTAAGCACAGTCACACTATGGAGCTGGCAGTTTCTTAATCGGCCAGTCCCGTTGCAGACTCAGCTTGCAGCCTCACTGGCTCCATTGCCTGCACCTCTTACGTCTGAACAGCTGGATATGTCGCGTCAGCAAGCTCCGTTACCACAGGTTTTAATAACACAAACACAGCAGCAGCTTGCCCGGCTGGGTAAATTGCCTCCTGACTGGAATATTGAATACAGTCGACAGTTGCTGGAACAGGTCCGGGTACTTTGGCCGGAGCAGGCTAAGCCACTAATCCAGCAGTGGCAGCAACAGCTTAATGCTGCCGCATTGCCAACAGAACAGCTGAATGGCTGGTCTCAGGGAATGGCGACACTACAAAAACTGAGTGACAGGCTGAACGAACTGGATGTGCAGAAAGGAAAATACCTGACGGTCAGTGAGCTGAAGTCAGTCGTTTTTTCCGCTATGCAGTCCTTTAATCAATCCATACCGGCTGAAGAGCAGCTAAGGGTATTATCACAAAATCCAGCAGGCGAACCTTTGCCTGCGGCTGTCAGAGCTCAGCTGGAGATGCATCTGAAGCAACTGATTGCCCGTTATGCAGAAATAAAACAGGATTCATTAAAATAAAAAAGATATTCGAAGCACAGGTATCCAGCTAATAACCCAGACCTGGCAGGTCATAATCACAACTCATTCACTGGTGTTGATGGATTTGACCAAAGAACATAGTCAGGGCCGGCAAATGATTATTGATTCTGAGAAGAAAAAGGGCAAAGGGGGATAGCCGTCAGTAATGGCTTGTTATTGATTATTAAGAGTTTTAATTGACTGGGCGGGTTTAAGTACAGGGCAGGCCTGGTGTCCCCTGCAGGAATCGAACTTACAGTTAAGTGACTTATTTTAAGCGAAAAATATGATTTAGAATCATTTGTACCAACAAAAATACCAACAAAAGCTTCTTTCTTCAAAACAGCTTTATAACGTTGATTGAACAGTGTTGATTATACTCTTTTCATGGAGAAATCGTGAAGGAGTTAGCTTTGAAAAACTGGTCAACAGAAGATACCAAAGCAGTCAAATCCTGGCTGAACATTTCAAGCTATAGAAAGTTCGAAGAGACCACGCTTAACTGTCTCTATCATGAGCTGTGGGCAAGGGCATTGCTCTTTAAACCCTGGCCCACAGAAGAAGAAGAAAAGATCGGCCTCGGTGGGTATATGAGACAGATCTTCAATGGGAAGCCTTTCCTCTTCGAGCCCGAACAGCTTAACTACATGCAAGATGATCAAACTCTTCAAAGCCCACCGCATATTTTCATCACAGACATAAGCCGCCTTGCTCAACTTAGTGTAACGGGTCTCCGGGTCAATCTGTTCTCCTGGGAGCAAGGTAGTGACGAGTACTGCGTAAACCTTCCCCATCATGAAGCCCATGTATCTACGGTTATGTCAGCGATATGTGAGAGCACCGTCCTTTTAGAAATCGACCTTGCCAGTGGTACAGACGATGAAATTGCAGAGTCTATCAAGTCAGCACTTCCGCAATGGAGACGCGTGAAGGGGATTGAAGCTGACGAGTCAGGGGCTGTGCGCTTCGGCTACGGCACAATCAAGAAGATTATCTCTTATCGTCTCATCGCAATGCTCGATGTTCTTTTATGGGCAAAGATGTATGAGCTGCGCGTTTCAGACGAGCGGCTTTCCAGACTGCTGTACACAGATGAAGACGACGAGGCAGTTATCCGTCTTAATTACCATATCAAAGACGCCGATAGACCACTGGCTATGAAAGCAGCAACCATTGATTTCGTTCGCCAATTCAACTTCTTCATAAATCGAAACCCCCACCTTAAAAATATGAGAGTTTCAGACGTCATGAAACTCTCGGATTCCAACTGACCCAGCCTCCAGTGGCTCCGTTGTCACGAGCCACACTCACCCTCCTAATCTTCCACCTGGTAATGTAGCTCTCATCGAAACAGAAGAGAGAGCGACAGCATGAACATTTCAAATATAAAACTCATTCGCTTAAGTGCGGTAATAAATAAAACAGGATATAGCAAGTCATGGATTTATAAGCTTATTAGAACAAGCAATTTCCTCAACCTATCAAGATTGGCTCTCGTGCGGTGGCGTTTATTGAGGGTGAGATTGATGAATGGATTGAGATGTTAATTTCTAAATCACGAAACGAAACCATTTAAGAGGGGTTTAATATGAAACTGAACGATTTTATTAGTACTAATAAATATTTTAAGTCTATGAAAAAAGAATCATTTGATAAAAGATTCGACCATGATGCAGTTACAGCCATGTGTAATGATGAATTTTCTAAAAGCATTGCTTTCTGGTTAGGGGAATATCTCTCAGGAAATATAAAGAGTGCAGTATCTACTATTTTTGAATTTGAGTTTAAATTACAGTACGCAGTCTTTTCAATATGGATGACTTTGTTTAAGCAGAAAGAAGATGTTGAGAATCTGCCAAAATGATCCTTTTGTTTAAATCTGAACATGAATTCAAGGATTTTAAGCTGTAAGATTATTTTAAATAAATCGTATTTTTATATGGTTAATTTAACAGTGATAGGAATGGGGCCATGTATCATATGCATGGCCCTTCATATAAATGAATTACAACCTATCTTGCTTTTTTATGGTTTCTGCTAGTTGTTCAATATTGGAACCCAATAGTTGCTGTTCATTTTTAATCCTTTGGGTTAAATGTTCGCTTCTAAGATCGGCAACACGTGATTGAATAGACTGAAAGTTTTCAAATTTTGGTTCTCCGTCGAGAGTAGATTTTTGATCAAAGCCATAGCTAATGAGCTGAGATATTGAATGTTTATCATCAAGATTATTATCGATTTTGTAGTCTAATAAATATTGGAAGAAATCAAGGAACTCCCTTGCTGATAACTCCAATAGGTAGCGTTCGTAGAACTCGAAGGAAGATGATTCATGTAATTCTTGCAAGATTTCATTTTCATTTTCAAGAAAGTATATCCACATAATTTCCAGGTTGTTTTTAATGTCAATCATAGGCTCTCCATAATTTTTTATTTATATATAACTAGTTGTAAAATAAAAGCAACTATTGACTAGTTAAACAGTTGTGTTATTTAAAATGAATGCCGTTGAACTTGTCGATAAATATGGAAAGAATTAAGAGCCAAAACAGCTTAAATTTTGCAAAATTCTTTACGAAGAAAATATGAAGTCAGTTATATCAAGCTGCGTGGAGTCTTTTTAAGGTATCAGGTAAATAGAAAATACCTAATATATACCTTATTAACATTTGGAAAGAATATTTAGTGCCATCCTTTATTGACAGTTATTAAGCGGTATATTAATAAAATATTCTTGCAAAATTATTGTAGGTCATTGTTTTTGAATATTTAACCTATACCTATTTTGCAAAGAATTTAACTGAAAAAAAGGAGAGTTTATGGAAAGATTTGGTATTAAAACGTTTAAAATGAAAAATGGTGAGCGCTATTGCATTATAAAAAATAAGAAAACAGGTATTCCGGTATTTTATCCATGTTTATTTATTACTACACAACTGAGAAACAGTAGTGAATCGATAAAAACAATTGAGACTCAGGCAGGATGTATCGCACTTTTTTATCGGTTTCTTTTTATACGCAACATAGACATTGAAGAGCGAATTCAAACAGCAAGATTCCTGGATAACAGCGAAATTGATCTTCTGCGGGATTTTGTCGGAAAGAGGATGAGAACTGCGAAAGTGATTAATATCAAAGATCATCATCCTGGAGTATGCAGTGCGACAAAGTACATACGGCTTACAACAATAGCAAAATATCTCGAATGGTTGTGTCAGCTAACTATCAAGAATATAGATGATGGCTACAGGAAAATCTCCTACTTTGTGAAAAAAATAAAAGCCAGAAGGCCGAAGATAAAATACAGGAATTCTGAAGGTAATGTCTATAAAACAATTGAAGAAGAAGATCTGGATATCCTTCGTTCTGTTATTGATCCTCAATGTGAATTCAATCCATTCGACAAAAAAGTTCGCCTGAGAAATCAGCTTATAGTCATGATATTACATTCGCTAGGAATAAGATGTGGCGAGTTATTGAACCTGAGAGTAGAAGATATTGATTTTGCAGCGCAAATGCTTTTCATAAGAAGGAGGGCTGACAGTATTGAGGACACAAGAGTCAATCAGCCTCTCGTAAAAACGCTTGAAAGAAATCTACCCATGTCTGACGAACTTACCAGACTTCTCCATTCTTATATTACAGGGGAAAGAAAAGCCAACATCAGAAAGAAAAAGCATGGATACCTTTTTATTACGCACAAAGAAGGAGAGACACGTGGCGATCCTCTGTCCGTTCCTTCATACCATAAGATCATTTACAGACTGAGAGGTATTGACTCAGGTTTAAGCCAGTTGACTGGACATAAGTTCAGACATACCTGGAACTATTTATTTTCGAAACTGATGGATGAAAGTACCGAGTATGTGAGTGAAGAGATGCAAGAGAAAATGCGTTCCAACCATATGGGTTGGGAGCCGGGTTCTGGAACAGCACAAACCTACAACAGACGGTTTATCGTTTCAAAATCAGAGGAAGCAGCCCTGGCAGTTCAGAAAGGTATTTTCCAAAAGCGCAGTGGGGTGTCTTATGAATAAATTAAATTTTCTGAACGCGCATCGAGATATCTTTCATGCAAAAAATGAAAGTTACACATTTGGATTGGATGATGAATTCTGGGAGTTAAGTAGAAATATAAAATTGAATGTGGGTGAGGTCACTAAAAAGTTGTCAGATAACCTCAGGTTCGGTTATGTGAATACACTTAAATATTTCGCAGAAGAAATCAGCCCCGGTTCTGTTAAGCAAATTAACAGGGTTTTCATGAAATTAATTTCGTTTATGAGTTTTGATTCAATTGACGAAGCTGTAATGCTAACAACAAAATCAAGTGATAAGTTCTCGAATCAGGATCTCATTTGTCTCAGGATCCTAATCAAAAAATGGTATGAACTAGGTTTTGAGGGGATTACCAAAAATTGTGTAGACCTCGTTGATAACTGGACGATAAAAGACAATAAAAAGGGGGAGGTTGTTAAAAGACGAGACCCTTATCAGGGCCCTCTGACAGACATGGAGTTTGATAACTTTTACGATGCCGTCTCACGTGCATACCAGAAGGGTACAATTTCCTATTCTGATCTGGCAATGGCTTTAATCACCATTCATACGGGCAGAAGAAGTTTACAAATCACACAGATAAAAACGAAAGATATCATAAACGAAAGAACTATAAACGAATGCTATATTAATATCCCCAGAATAAAACAAGGTGAAAAGTATAGAGCCTCATTCAGGCGATTCAGGATTACACATGAACTATTCGATATATTTAAAGAGCAGGCACGTATTGTCTCTGAGACTTTTAGCAAGCAGCTCGGCAGAAAACTCTCTGAGAAAGAAATGTTTGAATTACCATTGTTTGTCTGTCAGGAAAGGCTTGAAGCGATTGTTGATTGTGAGAATTTACATAAGATTCTTTCTTCAGACAGACTTCATGCCTATGCAATAAAGTGTACTCAAACGCTCAAAAAAATAGCTACAACAGAGAACGTGATCTCGGAAAGGACGGGTGAAGTAATAAATATGAATGCCAGGCGGTTTCGCTATACGTTAGGTACCCGGCTTGCAAGAGAGGGGTATGGTGAAGTCGTCATAGGTGAATTACTTGATCATTCTACTTTAATGTATACAGGCGTTTATGTTCAGTCAGGTCCAGATAGTTTGATTAAAATCGAAGATGCCGTTTCCGCTGAGCTTGGCTACTACTCAAAGATGTTTCAGGGAATGCTGATTAACAAGAGTGAGGATAAATATCCCGGTGGCAGTATCAGGAATAATACTGGTGAAAAAACAGGACAATGCGCCAGTTGCAAATCCTGCACAGCATGTGTGCCCATCCCCTGTTACACCTGCATGCATTTCAGACCTTTTGTTGAAGGGCCGCATGAAAAATTACTCGAATATTTACTCGATGAGCGTAACAGGATTCAGTGCATAGTGGCTGATCCTATGACTACACAAATACTGGACAGAACAATTATTGCAGTATCAGAGGTGATAAATAAGTGCAAAGAAATTAAATCAAACCCGGAGGTGTCAAATGGATAATATCAAAAATGATAAAGTTAGAGTACTCGAAACGCGCAGGGAAAAATATTGCGCGCAGAAAATAGATGATTTTGTGAGCTACTGTCGGTTCACTCTCAATAAAAACGACCTTGTGAGATGGGAGAAGGTTAACTGGCCAAAAGTTTTCCTCTTCACTAAAACCCCTGTCAAAGGCGTTAAAAAAAGTTCTGTTATTGTAAATGAACCATTAGACAAGAATTTTATTGAGTTCGCTAAAAGCTATGTCCTTTACCACTACATGAATGGGGGCAAGAAAATCAATCAGCGTCTGAATATCGTTTTCAGAACAATTGAGGCCGCCCTATTGCAGGTCAATGGGCGGAGTCATATTCAGTACGTTAACCTCACAGTTCTGGACAAGTGCGTTGTCACCTTAAAAAGCACATACACCAAAGCAGTAGCGCACGCCTGCGGCAAAGTACTGGAAGGACTGGTTTCATTTCTCAGAGAAAAAGAATTCCTGATCACGCAGTCACTGCTCTGGAAGAGCTCACTTAGAGCGCAGGAAGCAAGCAACAGGCTCACTAAAACTGCTCAAGAGGCCCGTGAGGCAAAGTTACCTGACGAAGAGTCGTTGAATGCTATCGCTGAAATTTTCGCACTTCCAGACGATCAGCTTTCAGAAATGGACTTGTTCATAAGCTCCGTCTTTGCATTGCTCATGTGCGCACCTTCCAGAGTAACCGAAATCCTGACGCTCCCTGCTGATTGTGAAATCCGTGAGGCAGACAGGGAAGGAAAGCTGAGGTACGGGCTGAGCTTCTATTCCGTGAAGGGGTTTGGTGGAAATGTGAAATGGATACCTGAAGTCATGGTCCCGGTTGCTGAGATAGCTATCAGGAGGCTGAGGAATCTTTCAGAAAACGCCCGCACATATGCAAGAGAGATTGAGATTTCCGGTAAGGGTCGTGAGCTTTACCCAGATTTTCCCTGGTACGATAAAGAAAAGAACATTCGATACAGCAACGCACTATGTCTTCTGTTCCGGTATCAGCTCAGTGCAAGTTTAACAACGCAAAGATCTCTTTTCAGACCAACTGCCACTCTGGTTAGCGCCAACCTGGGAAGCACTGAGTATCGCCGGACTCACTCTATTACAACAATTTTTGACAGGCACGGATACAGAGGGGCAAATGGGAACAGCCTTTCCCTCAGAAGTCACCAGGCAAGACACTTACTTAATACGATTGCGCAACGTGGTGGGCTTGGAGATTTTGAACTAGCTAAGTGGTCAGGACGAGTGAGGGAAACACAAAACAGAACCTATAACCACGTCAGCCAGGAAGAGAAGGTTCGGGAATCAGTTAAGCATGGTGTGCAAAATATCGGCATTAAACCAGAAAACACCACCCCACGAGCTATAGCAAACCCTTCATGGCGTATTGATGCCAAAGATACAGGCCATGCAGCCATTCACGTGACAGAGTTTGGCTACTGCACTCATGACTACGTAATCTCTCCGTGTACGAAGTTCAGGGACTGTATCAATTGCAGCAATCATGTGTGCGTGAAAGGGGACAAAGCCTCGCTAGGCAGGCTGGAAGCTACTGCGGCCTACACAGAGCAGCTTCTTGAAAAGGCAAAGGTTGATATGGAAGAGGAATACGGGGCTGACAAGTGGGCGGCCTATCACGAAAAAACTCAAGCAAGACTTCTGGATTTGATAGCGTTACTCAAAAGCAAAAATCTTGAGGACGGGGCGCTGGTAAGACTGGAGGGTGATGATTTTACACATATGAAAAATCTCACAGGCGCGAGCAGAAATGAACTGATTGGAAATGAAAGGATAAATCATAATTAAAAGGAGAGTCATATGGCTAAACATCTAGATAATAAAGATATCAGCATAATTAAAAACACAATAGCAGGTTGGGACAGTGAGAAGTCAGGTAAGCTTTCATGGGAATATCTTTGTGACAGGCTTGAACCTCTGATTGGTAAGCGACCAACCCGTCAGTCACTGGGGCTTCACAAAGATATTGTCATGGCTTTCAATATTAAGAAGGAAAATATTAAGTCTGGAAACAATGAAGAAAAACGGCCAGCTAATTTAAAAATGGCCTCACAGCGTATCAGTAATCTCGAATTCAAAAATAAAGTACTGGCAGAAGAGCTCAGGAGTCTGGAAGAGAGGTTTGTTGTATGGCAGTTTAATGCTATAAATCACGGAATCAGTTTTGAACAACTTAATAATGGGTTGCCCAAGATAGACAGGGAAACGAATGCTGATTAAATATTTAGTTGCGCAGATATTGCGCAATTTAAATTATATGTTATCTTGTGTATACAACCAGGGAGTGGTTGATCAATTTTGCAAGGATGCAATCTATGAAAAATACACACGCGCTTTCAAAGGAAGAAAAGCTACTTTTGCTTTTGCAAATGTTCATTGAGAGATTAAAAAGATCAGGTTTCCCGCATAGCAAGATAGTTCGATACATCTGGTTATTCTGTGTTGGTTACTACATAAAATATTATCTTCCTCAATCGAAAACAGAGTTGATAGATCGCTTCACTATCATATCAATGCTCTCAAATGCTTTAAAATCGAGTTCTCCCCGGGTCATCGTAGAACTGGGTTATGAGCATGAAATTACTTTTTTCTTTCGGGCTTTAATCTACTATGTTATTGATAATCAAGAAGAGGTCGAGGGCATTTATCATGAGGAGCGAGTTAAATATGAGAAAGCGATATTGCTAAACCAAGTGCTAATTTCGAGGAGAAAAAAAAGAGGTAAACGATTGTGATGATTATAATTAATTTAACACCATAATCGTTTATTTGAGAGATTTTTATATACTCCTATGTCGGAAGAATCTCGGAGGTTTATTGTAAAACTTTTTCCTCTCAATTATTTCAAAAGTAAATGCACCCACAGCCGCTAGCACAGCAATAATTAAGAGGGAGTATATACCCAGCCCCCAGCCATTAGGTAAATCAAGCCCAAAATGAGAATTTAAGAAGTTAGGTATTCCGAAATTTAATATTCCGCCTATAAAAGTTCCAATAGCACCCCCTTGTGTTCTAGCTGTTGTGACTTCAGTCTTAGTTGCTTCATACGCTACCTCAGCATTACAACCAGTACAAACCAATTGGCCTTCTAAAACAAAGGTGTTACAGTGCCCGCAGTACCAACCTTCATAATCTGAATCGTCGTCTTCCTTGATAACCCCTTCCAGCTCTAGCTTTATTTTACTTTCAGTGGTTTTTTTCCAGCTTTTGATTAAAGTTACAGAATAGCTTTTCTCATCACTGTCTATTAATTTAGCACAGTTTTGACATAGCCATATGCCATTAAAAATGGATTTTCTTTGTTGAGTTGAAAGCGCAGGGTCATATCTTGGGCCATTAGAAGCCGCAGCAGTTATGTGTGCTGCAACTCCAATACGAGTAGCTTTTTCCTCATCAAAATTAGGACCAGAAGTTAGACACTGACAACTAGGGTTAGAGCACCTGTTTGCAACACGTTCTTGTAGTATTTTTTTGACTTTTTCAGAGAAATCGTCTCGGTAGTGGCTCATAATATTCCTTTCATCATATTCAATACTCTTTAATTTTTTAAGTTTGGTGTTGTGCTACTTTTCAAATAAAAGTTTCATTTACTTAGTTGATGTAATGAATTTTTTAATTATTTGATTTTCAAGGTTATTCTGGTTATTGTTATCTATTGTATGAATAAAGTTTATTAGAGAATTAAAATGGAGACCAAATTCATTGCTCTCGCTGTAACGGAGAAATCAACATCTCCCAAAAATATTCACTAGCACCGTTAAAACTAAGTTTAGTACTGCGTTGTGAAACGCCATAACTCATTCCCATAGGAACTAGGAATAAAGATTGCTCATCATGATTTACTGAAATCGATTCTTGCATTGTGTTTTCAGGAGCACTTTCATCATTCGTATAGGAGATGCCTTTACTAAAATACTTTCCTGTGTTTAACCTAATGCCGCATTTAGCAACGCTTTTACCATCGCGATATATAACGCAACCAAAGGCATTATTGCTTATTGGTATAAAACGCGTATCGATTCCTTCATTCCTCTCTTTTAGTTCCAATAATGATTGCTCAAAGAATCTTTGAAAATATTTCATAGCTTCATCAAGAAATCTATCTTTATCAACATCAGTAAATTTTTTCGCTAACCTTAAATTGCTAGAGCGTGGTAAGTCAATATGGGGAGCATTAGGAGGCAATGAGATGTCGGTTGAATTAACACGCCTTGATGGTTTCGAATTAGTTTTAACTGATAAAACTTCTAAAGCTTTACGCAATTGTTTAACAATATCTAAAAATGCATCATCCTTGTCTGGCCACTTTGATACGGGAATACCGTCTCTTGGCACCGCTAAGAGTTTGCTAAATGGAGCATTAGCTGATTGCCAGTCACATGGTCGCAAAATGACAGGTATCACTTCGCAATTTCCTTCAGATCGAAGTTGTATTGCTCGCTGTACTTCAATGTCAAAGCAATAACTGGAAGCTAGAAAGTCAGGACTTATTAATAAGAGAATTACTTCAGACCGCTCAAGCTCGACGTCTATGGTTGAATTGATTTCTGAACCAGCCACAATTCGTCTATCATGCCATACGTCAATAGAGCCTTCTCTTTTTAACATAGCAAGATGTACTTCAAGTTCTTCTCGGAATTTTTCGTCTTTATGTGAATATGATACAAATATGCTAGTCATAATTGGCTCCACAAAAATTCATAGATTTTAGGTCATGCTTAAACGGCCGACATAATTGAGACTTTAAAATTCTTTGTTGCCTTTAATATCCCACCCAGACTGGCTTTCTGCACCTTTGCCGCCGCTTGCTGACTGTTCCCAGTATTGTGTTTTAACTTTTGATGCCTGGAATTGATAAGAGACCCCTATCAGGTCACGGCTTGTAGTGCCATTGAAAATCACATTGGTGATAAGAACGTCTTCAAGCGTAATGCGGCAATACTCGATTTGACTCCCTCCGGCCTTACATACCGATAGCTCTACCTTATCAATATGCTTGCCGTTAGAGACATAGCGCATTATTGCTGGAGTTGCTTTGTCTATCTGGGCTTGAACCGAGAGATCGCGGTACTGAACTTTTCCACCACCACCTCCGCCTCCAACTGACATGTTCCCTGGCTGGTTCGCGCCCCATGTGAAAGATTCAATAGAAATCCAGCCTTTATGGTTACTGTCCTGTGATTCACCTGTAATTCCATCAATTTTCAAGAAGAGATCTGTACTCATGACTGGTCCTTTTTCTTTCCCTGAGAAGGGTAATCTGATTAAATAAACTTAATGATACGTATAATGACATAAAGGCACAGTCATGGACTACTGGAAACCAGATCGATTCAAGGATTACTTTCTGACTATGGCTCATGCTGAGGCAAATCAACTGCTAAGCAATGCTAATCACCTTTCTCACATCTACCTTAAAGACGGATTTAATAGGCTGCAGTTCCAGGATAACGTTAAAGCTTTCGTTAACGCTCAGCTTAACGTCATCCGTTCTGGCTCCACTGATGATCAGTGCCAGGAATGCATCCAAAATCTCAAAAAGGAAAATGAGTACCTTACGATTCAGGACAGAATGCTTAGAGCAGGAACAGCTGCCGTTCATGCTTCGGTACAGTTGGTCAAGAATGGAGATTTTTGGGGCTATGTGATCAATGGCGTTGGGGTAGTGCTAAGCGGTATGCAGGTAATAGCCGGTGTATCAGTGATCGGTGCTTCCCTTGCGTCAGGAACAATCATAGGTTCTGCCTTTGGGGGAATGTTGGTTCTGCATGGACTCAACGGCTTTCAGGAGTCTGTTGAGAACCTGGTGTATGGCAAAACTGATAGTGTTGGGTTACTCAAACAGGGTTATGTAGCAACAGCTGAGTTTTTGGGGTTCGATCAGAGGGTTGGGCAGTTAGCATACAGTTCAATGGACCTGGCACTGTCTCTCTATGGCATCGTGCGTCTGGTACAAAAACCTGAGGCCTGGCGTCTCTACTATTTTCTTAATACCGACTACGTTCGCGGGATTAAGGAAATGAGCAGAAAAGAGCTATTCATAGAAATCTATAATGACGCTTCAGCCATAAAGTCAATCTCTGACACTTACAAAGAGTGACCATGCTTTTTCATGAATCTGTAAGCTTTAAATGCAGGTTTCAAAGGTACAAATATATATAAAATAACGAAACCTGCTACAAGCGTGATCGAATACGAAACAAGATTTTCTTGTGTACCACTGCGAATAGTATAAATAAGTCCTGCGAGAAGGATTGCTATTAATATCATTGCAACTATGAATCTTTTCTTTAACTGGGAAAGGAGCCAGGGATAAGGATAACCGTCTTTCTCAGCATGCTGACGTATTACAGAGACTTCTTTTGGTGTAAACCCTTCTTTTACAAGCATTTCTTCGATTTGCATTTTGTTCATAATAAGCGTCATTCATTTGTCTTACGATAGGCTGATTGTAACTCATTACCCAAGTCCTATACAAACCGGACAGGCCCCTGAAAGGCTTCTGTTTTTTTAGAATGGTTCCCTGGTGCTAACATTTGCGCATAAAATATGTGCTTGTAAATTTCGTTGAAAAATGAGCTTGTTAATTATTGGATTCAATTAAGGTGATACTTTCCAGTTTCCATCACTCTTCGTAAATTTGAATTCAGCCACGGTTTGCTTTTCGCCCATGACTGGTAGCGTTATATCAGTATCCACTTTGCAAAGGTATGTACCTTTCGACGGTGACTCTTTACAGGAAACCTTCTCAGCTTTGTTCAGAGTCGTGAGCATGTCTTTGCTATTCTCACCGAACCGCTGTCTGGCTTGCTGGTTTGTGTGCTCAATGTTTTCCTGCATAGCCTTTTGGATCTCTGAAGACGATGGTTCGTTATCGCAGCCCGCAAGTAAAGCCGCCAAAGACAAGACTGCAACTGTTGAAAGTTTATTCATTTCTTAATCCCTTATTTGATATTGATAATTATTGTGTTGCTGTGGTTTTGTTGAGTGTCTGGTCAAAAATTTCACACCACTGCTTCAACTGCATTTCTGTATCGCGGATCCCGCGTTCATGGTGGAACCGGCCTTTACGGGGGTGAAATTTGATCTGCCACTCCGGACATTCAATATCTTTCACCTGGATAAAGAACCCTGAGTTTTCGAAATTCTTAAGACGGATTAGGTTGTTTTGACCTTTAGCTCCTGCCATACCGACTAAATCAAGAGCTACGATTTCCCCTCCATTAGCCAGGTGGTATCTCCAGCCTTTAACTTCACTGAACTTGTAAGCCTTTTTACGCTTACCAGCCTCAAGAGTTAGCAACTCGCGATTCGTATCAATGGTCATTTTGCTTCCCTGGAATTCATGGCTCCACAATCCATTGTCATTAACGTTCAGCAGGTCGATAGTCGACGCGTTGGCTCTTTTATGTGTGTACGACACATATGCCGTAAGGAGTAAGAAGAAGGCAGGTAATGTCCACATGAACAGGAACCCTGCAGTATCCTTGGGATTTGAATCAGTCAGTATCCAGAAAATCACTACCACAACAATCCAGAATCTGATCGAACGAAAGAACGATGGTTTACGCACTTTCTGACCGCTCAAAGCCGCTGTGTCCATTTTATGCACCTTTAATTTAAAGTCGCTCATAACTAGCTGATTGGTAACTGCTTTTACGACGCATTTTTGAACGAGTTCAAAACTTAAGCAAATCACTTGTACCGATCGATGATCCTAGTTTGATAGGTATTAGCTATCATATAGCATTTATCGATCTGTAAAAACGATCAATTGTTTGTGCAAATAAGAACTTAGGCTGGAAAATTGCGTTGAGGCAGGAGCTTATCGAAAGGGCATTGTTATGCGCTCAGCCAGTATCTCGCTGTTACCTGGGAGTTCAGATAACGCAGGTTCAGCTGAGAGGACTGCATGAATTGTGGAAAATGAGGATTTTCTGTGGAGAAGTGTTTTGCCTGTCTTCTTCAGCATGTCTGTGAAAACGGCCAGGTAAGGAATGCTCAGTAGCCACTTCAATACCCGTGTCATGAAATAGTCAGTACTGCTGGTTTGCTCGCCTGGCATACGCGTAATGTTGAGGAGTGTTTGCGCTTCAGTTCCTTGTTCATGTACTTGAGAATGTGTAATTGCCTCAGCCTCAACCTCTAAAGCAGCCGGAGAGGAGAGCGCAGGCTCTCCTAAGGTCACCTGAGTAACTGAATCACTCGTCTCACTACCTGCCATAGCCGAAGCTTTCAAAGCAAAGAGCAAGGGATTGTCACGTTCAGGTTCGTAGCGAAGCTTCTCCTGAAGATTGGTCCATGAGTATGTCTTTCCGATCTGGGAAGCTTTGAAAGCTATACCGGAATATTCGAATGAGAACCCATTCATGCGGCCAGAGGTAGCAATATTAGGAACAGGCGTTATGCCGTGCTCACGAAGTGCTTCAATGAAGCAGGGGATATCATTGGCAGTTATAAGAAGCTCATCGATAGTGTTCTGGAAGGACGTCTTGGGCGTTGGCTGACCTTCGCGCTTCTCTTTCTGTTGCTCGTTGCGAGACAGCTTCTTGC